>JAQFXM010004754.1:0-16412 GCA_034693345.1 Entomobrya multifasciata
TCCTCTAGCTTTTATAGCTTGCTCAGATAAACGAAGCTTACATACAAAATATCTACGACATTCACTTAAGTAAAAAGTGAACAAAAGAATACACAGGTCTTCAAACTTATTTGACTACACACGTCATCATTATCACCATCAATATTGCTCTACTTAACTAAATGAATGAAAGAATACAAAAAGCAATGGAATTTTACCAAGTTCATGAAAGAAGTTCATGAACTTTTACACTTAGGAAAAATACTCTTAGACAAAAATTCTTACACTTAGACAATAATCGTACATTGCTCTAAAATAAAATTAACATGACAAATTCTGGTGTTCTTAAACGTAACTTTTCTGGGGTTGCTAACCGTAAAACTTCTTGTGTTGAGAATAGTAACAATTCTTGTGTTGAGAATAGTAACAATTCTTGTGTTGAGAATAGTAACAATTCTCGTGTTGAAAAGCGAAACATTTCTTGTGTTAAAAAGCGTAAAAATGACATGACATGTTTTCATAAATATAACTATGACATAATACTTCTAGCGAAAAAGGTTAATCATAGCGTTCGCTACATAATGCATTAACATAATTAAATTAATATGGAAATCCCCAATTATGTGTGTTTAACTGAACATTGTGAAACGCTTAAGAAATATAAAAGGTAACCGTGAGTGTTACAATGGCCTAAGCTTAGACTCTGTGTTAAATTGTGTTAGGATTTCCATACTTTTTACGAAAAAACGGGAACTTAAAAATATCAATATACCCTAATGCTAACCCATTTTGGAATAAAGAAAAATAAATGAGCCATAGCGAACTCGTTGAAGTTAGGAACAACTCGGGAATTAACGTTCTAGCAAACTGATGTATTTATCATTAATTTTTTTAAATCAAGAAAATCACTAAACCGAAGTTTTGTATATCATGCAAGAAATATTACCAAAGATGAAGTCCAAAATAATAATTATATTGATAGTTTTGCATTTTGACCCACTATATTCAACAATCTCCCCAATAACAGATTTCAACGAGTTGAAGGATGCCTTCAAGGAATTGACAGATGTAATTCAGGATATCAAAAATAAAACCAAGAATTACATTGACCCATTGAAGGACGTTAATATAAGCTCGGAATCCCTAAATCTTACATCATGGGATAGTCTGGATGTTATAAATCTGTTGCAATCTGTTTATAAAAACGATTTTAACCTCACGTATTCGGCAAAAATCGTTTCGGAAAGTTTAATATCGCCGACGTCAGACCCGATGTACATTAATTTATTCCCACTCTTGACAAACTTTCAACTTGACAGATGCCTTATTGCAATCAACAACTTTGAAGGAGCTGACTTTGCCCCGATGGATTACATTCCAATAATTCTTAGAAAGTTTGGTTTAGCCGTATTGACACATTCAATAGAACCCTTAATTATTGCTCGCGGTTCTTCCTTCGAAGAACTTATTTGGGCACCATTAAATTCTAATTTTAATATAACCAGTTCAACTATCGAGTATTTAAATACAGATTCGCTTCTAATATTCCCATGTCCCAATTCCCAAAAGTTTAATCCAACATTTTTAAGATTTGATACAACATTCAATAGTGGATTTTGTGTCATTTTAAATAAAACGGAATTTCTACGCTCATCAAAACCATGGCAATGCGAAATTCAACTGGACCTGAGCATGCCTAATCATATGTTAGAAGCAGGAATACTAACTAATATATTTCAAATAGACGATGCTACATATTATCAAAATTTAATCAAGTCGATACCTCCTGTAAACGTTTTCATCCATTTTCAACTCACTTATTTTTACAAATTTAATAACCGACATCAATGGAGCAATCGAAAAATATGTACTGAATGTTTAGGTAATTACTTAATGGATGTATCACCACACCATGTAGTGACAGACGCGCTGCTAGCAGCATCCAATAAATGTTATCGTAATGGTTTACTGGGGTGGAACTGCCAACTTGGCAAAGTGCAAGCATTGATACCATGTCCACATTGTATAGGTGCTTGGAACGCAGTGACTCTAGAAATTCGATCATTGTCAATTCAATCTATTGTAAAAATTAATAGTGAATATCAAACTACGTGGCAAGTAGGCATGTATACGGAAGGTGGTATCAACCAAAAAATTAGGGATAATATTCTGCAATTGGCACAGACAAATAGTAAAACTATACTTGACAGCGTAATTACGCCCCATTTGACACGAAATTTCGACGATGACATACAAAACCGTTTAGGGCTTGCACTGGCATCAGTTTTGAAAGATATGTTTGGGAACTTTTCGAGTGACGCTGATACAAGTTATCCGTTTCGGATTTATTTTTGGATGGCAGACGACTTGCATTTTAGAAAAAATCCGTTTTTAAAAATAAGGAATAAGCTTAGCCCACTTACTAGGGAACTCAAAAAAATGCCGCTCGCGAACCAGCAAGTGAATAGTCGATGCTGGGTCATTTTTACTCGTAGATTACGATTCTGCAATTCTTTTTGTGTAAAACAAATAAACGAATTTACTACGAGCACTTAAAGTTCTTTCTTACCTATGTAAAGTTAGCCCTACTCCCCGAAGGTCTTATTGATCTATCGTAATTCAATAATTCAGGCCGGAAAATAGTATTTTAAGACGAAATAAAGTTAAAAGAATGGTTTCTGGCAAAATTACCAACAAGCTTTACTTTATTTTAAACATTAATTACAGCTTAACGATAAAATTTAAATAATGCGTATCTACGTGGTAAAGGTGTTTGTTTGTTTTACACAAAAAGGATTGCAGAATCGTAATCTACGAGTAAAAATGACCCAGCATCGACTATTCACTTGCTGGTTTGCGAGCGGCACTTTTTTTAGTTCCCGTGTTAGTTTCATAACATGTAGTAGCCAGGGTTATGGCTCACTACCCTTTGAAGAGTTTTGGAAAGTTTTCGACAAAAATGTTTGGATTTCAATGTTCGTTGTTGGTTTTGTTCTTATACTTTGCTTAAGAACTTTATCTACCAGAAGAAAGGGTAAAAGTCGAGAGCAATTTTTACGTAAACTGGTATACTTAATAAAAGTGTTTGTAGAGCAAGGGGATCCTTTTCCCTCAAGCATCGGTAGAACTCGGAAATTTCGATTAATAATCGGTGGAACATTACTAGCTGGCGTTGTGCTTAGCAATGCATATAAGAGTACAAACATGTATAATATCATTAAACCGAAACGCATAGTTCCTTATAATATGATTGAAGACGTTTTTCGTGACAACTTAACACTTCGAAGCAGAATAATGACATTGATATACCGCCTAAGTTTTGATGGTGACTGGGTAGAAAAGTTACAGACCATTAACCCGCTTAAAACGAATCCCGATGAAATGGCATTGAATTCAGATAAATACTTCCCATCATTTGTTGTGGGTTATAGTGAAACTGATACAAAGAATTATAATGAGATAAGCACTAACGAAACAATAGAGACACTAAATGCGGCTACAGTACATCCTAGATTTTCGTCACTTATTTTAGAACAATTTAAAAACGTCGATGTAATAAGTAAAATGGGACTTATACCTAGTTCTGAAACCAATTTACAAGTTAATAGCGAAGCATATGACCGTCTGGAAACAAGATGGGTGAACGCCTTTAAAGAAAATTTTCTAGACAACCAGGAAAAGCTGATATTAGATGAGTTGAAAAACTGTTATGAGAAATCTGCTTGGTTGCTACCTCGTTACTTGAGTAAATATTACGCAAAACAACTTTTAAGTGCAAACTCATATTCAAGTATTGGTAAGGAATCATTCGCTATGCATTCAATATTCATATTTGCAAATGGGATGCTCCCTCTTAACACTATCAGGCGAATCTTTGCGGCTCCCGAATCGGGAATTATGGAATGGCTGCAAAATATAATTAGTTCAATTTACGACAAGATAGAATATCCTGATATGCCACCAGAAAAGCCAAGTATGAAAGGTAACATATTAGTCGTTTTTATTATTGGGCTTGCAGGATTGGTAATGTCTCTACTCGTTTTTCTTATTGAAATATACAAAGTTATTTGGTATTATGTGTTGAAATTTTTCATTTACTTGTGGAATAGTACTAGAGTTATAGCTCAATATGTAAGTCACTGCTTCAAAGTTTATTTAGCCTATTTAAAAAATCTTAATAGTTACTTATTTAGGAAAAGGTAGTTTCTATTCCAATCCTACCCTTTTAGATCACAGTGTATTAAGCATACTTGGTAAATCTTAACAAATTATTATGTATTGCACAACAAAATATGTGTTTTGAACGAGTTAAAAACTAGTTTATGATGTATCAACGTAAAAACTGGTTTTAGGCTTTGCGAGGTATGCCCAAACCATACAGTACTAAAACGCTTTCGTGTATTCAATATACAAAAATTATAATTCATTGCTGCAGCGTTTAAGCTTAAAACAGATTTTACCTAAACATATGAATAATTACTTATGCTTATAACAGTAAGTCAACAAAGCAAATGTTTGAAGTTTTGGTACTTTTGACTTTGCTAGTACCTTTATAGTACTGAAAACTAGAAAATTTATTAGTCAATAATAATTACTTACGTTGCAAATAAATAAATTTAAACGTGTATTATGGTAAAGTAGTCTAATAATTAATCAATACTCACATAATTGGTATTATATAACAAGAGAACAACCACAACTCTTCATGTAGGATATGAACTGTGATGAAATAATCAAATTATTAAGGGGAAAAGAAACTAACATAAATTCAATGGTAAATATTGTAGTTTTTTACAATGTGCTTATTTGTAAAGGAGGCATTTTGCTTGCATTATCTTCAATCAACTTCCTCAAAATATTTCAATAATCCTTTACCCATTGAGTTTTACATCTTCGCGTTCTTTCGTCATAGTATTGACCTCGGTTGCATGTGGGCCTCTGCACGAAAACGCCCTGTAAAACAAATACATTTTTTAAATATTTTAGTTGTTCCTTTTTGGCAAAAAATAGAATCTACGAATGAGTTACTATTGACTGGTTGCAAGAAACTCTTATTTTGGAACAAAAAACTGACTGAGAAAACTTATGTACTTACTGATGGCCCGGCAGCACCCCCAGAACCACCATCTGGAGGTCTTGGAATTGAACGAGGAGGATAATTTGGACTTGATCCAGTTTTGTTAGGAAATACGTTTAATACTAACCCCAATAGTATTAACAGCAAAAACGATTTATAAATCCAATGCGATTTCATTGTATCGTTCAAATGTATCGGTATCAAGCAGCAATACAAAGTTCTTTCTCAAAGTCAAAATATGAACTAACACTGATATAATTCATTTTTGTAATCTGATAGTTCATAAAGTGGAGATAAACCACTGAAACTTCTGGAAAACCCAAAATGCACACCAAATTATTGTTAAAATTTTAAATATTGTATGTTCCAATCATGTGCGTTATAAATATTCATAGAATTCAAACATAAGGAAAATTTAGAAAATAAGGATAATATTTAAAAATAAGGGAAACATTTTTAATATCTAATATATTCATAATCAGGAAAAAATATAAAATTGGGAAAATACTGTTTATATTCGACTTTGTAAAAACTTCCGTTTAAACGACCTTAAAATTTCAGAAAAAAGTCATACCACAAGATAACATTATACATTTAAAATTCTTTTTTGTACGGTACAGTTAACACGAGCCGTATACATGTTACTTTTGTTCATTATTCACATTTTTAGTGTTTCCTAGAAAACATTTGTTGCAAAACCACGTGACTTATATGAAATCGATCAAGCAAAAATTATTGGTTCGACAATAGCTTCAGCCAAACTCAAAGCTAGAAAAGTTTCCACTCCCACATTAAAATCTTGATGTATCATGAAAAACCCCAATCATTTTACACTCTTGGTTCAAATATGGAAACAAATAAAAAAAATGATAAGGACCCATGCATTAGCGGTGCAATTTAACTAATTTTTGTTTTTCATAAATTGGCAAGTCTTATTTATTCAGTATTTTCAGTGTATTTTGAATTACTCTACGTAAATAAATTTGTAAATTATAGATTTTGTTCTTGATTATAATTAAATTTTGAAAAATATGATTAAATTGAAAATGTATATTGAGTTAAATTTAATTCGTAAGCTTAATGTTTTTGGATGGTATTCGAATATGTTGACAATATTTTAATTGTTTAGTCATTTTCATTTGGGATAAAACCCATGCATTAAAATTGGTTTATTACATTTTCGAGGCCAAACACGTTTTAACATTTTAGTTGGAACGTGTTTTGAAAGATCTTTAAACTTAGTAAAACATTTTCGTGGTACAGAAACACAAAGTTTGAATCCGAAACTTACACCAGAAAATATAATCGTCCTGAATTCGAAAATCAAGCACGCTAGTGCAACCAGCAAACCTCCACCGAGAAAAGCAAATAGCAGAAGAATATTTCCAGACATGCTGGGTTTCGAAGGTACAGGGTTATCCCTGCCTAAGATAAGATCAGATCTATTGATAAGTTTAGGCCACCAATCAAGTAAACCAGTACAAGGAATTAAAGAAAAACGTCTTAGTATTGCGGATGGTAGGTAGGCATGGGAATACCAAAAGCTTGTTTCCGGTGAAGTGAATGCCTGAATACTAACGTCAGAATGTTTTCCAGAATTTCTGAGTGATCTCTGTGAAATTTGTGCCAAATAATTTGGTAATACCCATGCGGTTTTATTGCAGTTATTTAAATCATTTGTTAGCAGGTTCGATTGTATATTGTGAAAACGATCATACAGAGCATCCTCATTTGGAAGGCTCTCCATAATATCATCATTAATATCAATAAGACGAATCTTAATAAAGTTATCTAAATATTCTAAAGGTTCTCTAATAGCTTCTAATACTTTCGGATGAAATTGAGAATAATTGAAAACTTTCTGAATTAGCGGCCGTTGAAATTGCTTACGGATTACAACCTCAGCCTGGCCATTAACTTTAAAGCTTAATTCATTACAAAACTCAAAATGGTTCCATACGAAAACCCCTGTGCCACCATAATACCCACATGGGATATTAAAAGAATCGCTGTAACGAAAGTTTTGAATTCGAGTATAAACGGTAACATTGTCTTCAATAAGTTCGTCAATGTTGTAATACGAAACCTGGGCCCTCGGAGAAACGATTTTGTAAACGTTCTCACTTTTAAATGCATTGCTTATTACCAGACCTGCCAAAAGTGTTCCACTCATTAAAAATCTCATTTGCCTCTTTTTATCAAAGTTGTCCGGAAACGGGTTACCCTGTTCTACCAAAACTTTATAGATACTAAATGTACGTGAAACTAGGCCAATAGATCTACCTCCGTCACTATATAAGTTAACAATTGCAACAGATGGCAGAATCACAGATATTAATATGAATAACCATACATCCAACTTATACACTGATATAAATTGGATTATTGGAAATGGTTCTATTCCCCGAGCGCCACAACTAACAAAGTGCAGCCTTCCAAATACATTGGTCACTTTTAGAGCAGCGTCGTTGCTACCAAGCTTATAGTCCTCAATTCTAGCACCTCGTGTAAGTAAAAAATTAATTTCGTAATCATACTTATTCCACTGTTCAGGTTGCTTTAAGGTTAAATTTCCCATAAAAGTAACATAAATAGATGCATACGCAAATCCAAGCATTTTCAATTTTTCCGAAGGTCCAAATTTTAACTTACGCAGATTCTCAAGTGGCAGCTGGATTTCCTTTCGGTTTTTTTCAATAAAGTGAGATATTTGTCCCGGCAAGTCGAAATGTGCTTTAAAGGGTCGTTCTATTGTGCCTGGAAATGCAACGTTTGTTTGAAGTTTGTCTGTATGAGCGATATTGGTAAATGAAAGATCATCTACTTTCACGGGATTTACGTTAATCAATCGATTACATTCTGGACATGGATAAATAATGTTAAATGTTTCAATGCTGCAATTAATATTACTTTGAAGTTTATTGTATCTGGTAAAACAAGTAGCATGTCCGGTAACCTGTACATGATTTACGATATTATCTGCAATATCACCACCATAATAATGGCTTCTTTTAGAGGTCCAGTAAGCTAATGACATCCAATTGAATTCATCCACACTCTTTTTAGTATCAATTAAAATGTGGACTGGTGGCCGTAAACTCGGGACAAGTATACGTGTTGGTTCTTCAATTCTGTCAAAAATTTGTGTTGGTATTCCTTTCCGTAATAATTTATCCGGCATAAATAAATCCACTTGGATTTCACATTGCCATGGTCTTGACGAAAAAACAAAGCTAAAGTCGTTTTGGCCAAGGCAGTGAGTACTATATTTATCTGCTGGCCACACTGAGAAAACGTATGCATAAAGCATACAATAGTCGTTGCCATCGTAGTCTTTGTAGTGCTTTTGCCAGGTAATTGATATATTGCCATTTAATCTGGAAGCCATTGGAGTCGGGATCCAATTCCAATAGGTTCTTCTTTTATTGAAACTGTACCGGCCATAAGCTAATTGGATTTGCCTGAGCATCACTGGATATTCAACTGTGGGATGTATATCAGTGCCTTCGAAATTATTAATCATAATGAGGCAATTGTCGTTGATAAAATGTTTCATTGCTGAATACAAGTTTGTGACAGTTTTCGGAACTTTCGGTTTGGATGGTTTAGAGTCAAAGAGTTTGGTGGAAATAGTGAAATTAAATGTTTCTGTTGGTACGAAGAATGACTTCATCTGCACAGGAGACAGAAGTGTAGTAAGAGCAATCATAAACACACTGTTTAAATTATAATTTCCCATTTTGAAATCCAGTTTAAGAAAATTTAGTATTATGAAAACTCAAATCACTCGTTTAGTGGATCAATAATAAAATGTAGGTTTGATTTGTAAGTTGATTGTTATCATGCCACAGCGCTTAAAACTTTTAAAACACGACCCAAACTTATAATAATCAAAAACAAATTTAGTACCGAAAGCAGAATATTAAAAATTATTTGAATACCGTTTTAATTTTCGAAACTAACTCTTTCCAAACTAAAGAAATGTGTCCATTTTTTTCGAAGGGATCAGAAAATGTATCACTCATCAATCTATAAAAGAACCAGAACAAAAAACTAATAATTATAGCTTTTCATATCGACTTTTAAGCGACATAAGTACAAGGTACACTTTTTCTCAGCGTTATACAATAAGGGATTAATACCCTAGAAAATTATTATAACATCAACCGATCATGTAAAAAATATGGTGCCTCATTATTTAAATGTTGTACTTGACCTTAAACGTTTTTGCTAAATTATCTAATGTTTTTTGTAACCAATCGACTAAAATGTACTGCTTATGTTACTCACGTGGATATCATATCATGCACGACATGCAATTTCGAGTATCGGGGATCGTAGTATAGGGACACCAAGTTATAAAATGCTCACGTGCTGTTGTTGGAAATGGTCACGTGGAAGTTTGGCTACTAGCACGAAAAAACATGTAACTGTTTTATTACATGGATTTTCACGTGGCTGAATGCCAAACCTCAGCATTTGACTTTAGCATGTTTGTTTATCTCTCTGTCTTTCAATTATAATCAATTAAATAGTTGTAAATTTGAATTTCGTAAACTTTCGTCAAGTTAATAAAAAATCATGTAAGTTTTATCGGAAGGCCAATGTATTAATATCATATATGACTAATGACAACATTTGAAGGGGCCTAATTGATATGCACATTGATTCTCAATGTCGTAAGTCAAATCTTTTAGGCTAAGTCGTCATGGCAGCTTTTACAGTCGATTTATTTTCATCCCGTAACATCACGCAGCTGAAAACCTGCATAACTCAGGTAAGGTTTATTAACTTTAAATGCAACACCTCTTAATCAAATATAATATGAAAATGTATATCAATCCAAGCCGTAATAAGAAATTGATTAAATAACATTCAAAAATTGGCTGCTTGGGTCAGACAAATAAAATTCAGACTTTATACTTGTAAAACATTTATTGAAACATTGCATTTCAATGTGCAAAACGTGGAGACTTTGTTGGTTGAGAGGAAAAAGTTCTGATCAAAAGGCTGTAATGTCAAGCAAAAGTCTGGTCGTGGTGGTCGAACACCACACACACCATTAACCTCGACGGCTGCTCTACCACCAAGATTCTTGAAAATGAAGCTAATAAATGTCTTAATGGTTCAAACTCGTGTGCAAACAAATAACAGTTATTTTAAAAGAATCAAGTTTGATTAAGTATGCAAAGGATGCAATTTTATCAATAAATCAGTGAAAATAGTTTAAATGAATTTTATAATGCTAACGTTTTTTAGTCATAACCCCAGTATGTGTTTATATATTAAAGTCATTTAGTATCAATAAAGCACATAATAATCATAACTTTTTTTGGTAGAATTATAGATTTAAAATTATATTTGAACATTTTTTAATAATTGGTATAGTCCACGCGCAATCCTAGACGTTGTCTACATCTTCTTGTTCTCTCATCATAATAAAAATTTCCACCGCATGTAGGTCTTTGAACTCGAACGCCCTGCGAAGACAAGTATTTTATTACATTAAGAAAATAGTAATATTTATAATCAAAATATGTAATATGCATATGTAATTAAGTTTGAAACTAGAAAAAATATGTTTCTGGGGTAAAATGTTTCGATGAATAATCGTTTACATACCGATGGCCCACCAATTCCACCGTCACTGGGCGAATAATATTGATCCTCTCCAGGATTAAAACAATATATATTTGGAATCATTCCAACTAAAAGCATTACGAAAAATTATAGCTTTAAGAGATATGATGTCATTTGAAAGCTTAAGAATACTATTTGCGTTCTTTCTCAAGATTGATTAAAAAATTACACCAGATCCTTTTGACATTAGAATTGACAAAAGTGTGGTGAATCATTGAAGTCCACTAAAATGATGCAGTTTTAATAATAACCGCACAAACCCAATTATATGTATGTGTAATAAAATAAATAAAATTAATTTTTTGGTCCAGTTATATATATTTAGCAAAAATGTATTAATTCGGTATTGACTTACTCATTGTGGAATTTATATATATAATGCCGGATGCGTCAGTGGAAATATTTATATAGTAACGCAACTTTGATAAAGGATATGGTGCAACCGCAATATTTTTGCGAACTTGGGTAACATCTTACAAATCAAACGTACACATTGCAACTAAATTATTTGTTATGCTGTAAAATCTTTTCTTTTCTAAAATGTTAAAGAGTTGCTTAATAAAACGAATGGAATATTTTCAGACATTTGTTGCATTTAATCAATTTAATGTTTCTGATCAAGTTATTCGTTTCAAAATTTAACTTAATAGTCAAGAGTCCTGGATTTATTTTTACATTTGTTAGTCCTCTGATCAAAATATTGACCAGGATTGCAAACTACTACCCTGGAATGGACGTGCTAGTATAAATAAAAAGAGTAAATGTTATTGTCAAGATAATCACTACCACAATTTGCTAAATAAAATAAAATATGTAATTCGTCTTACTATTGGTCCACCATTGTAGCCAGGTATTCCATGGTACAGATCTTCAAGCACCACATTATTATCTATCTTATAACTTAAGTCAGATGTTACGCTAATAATCACATATAATATTACAATGGCTCTCTTTAAAATATTCATTTTTATTTATTTAAGATATCAGTAAGTAATCACTCTAGATAATATTTTACAAGCTTATAGATTAAGCATAACATAGATGAAGTCTCCATAATTCAACTCACTAATAAACGCTCAGATATTCGTTCAAGTGACTTAAAATACCACAATAAATATGTAACCACGAGTAGTTATTTTTAGTATTTTTGGCTAACCGCAAAAACGGAAAATTGTTTTAAAAACACATGGGCATAATTCCCTAATATTTTAACTTTTATTACGTGACTTCTTGATATTGAGTGTACCCTAATGGTATGTAAGATGTGTGTGAAGTCGGCGAGGAAAGAAATGTCTCCAAAAAATACAATTAATATTTCAAATTCTAACGCTTATTGACGTGCATCTGGGTTACATTGTAAAACATTGATATATTCCATATATATCAATTGTTGCATTATTTTTTCCGATTCTTAATAGCGCAAAATTTCAGCTGATTGTCTGTATAAACTTTTCATCATCAATACATCCTACTTTTTAAACGCGGGGGAACCTCAGATTGCTCGTCGATCTTTGTATTTGTCTATTTACGGACAAAAAATAATTAATAATTCTGGGAACAAATAATTCTTGTAGTGGTATATTTATTAATATTCGCCTGAATTTTTTATAATTTGTTTATTCACAATCAATGCAATTAAATATAAAAATATGTGCAACTTAGTCACTGAATTCTCATTGGTACATTTCATATTTTTGTTACTTATTTGAATTTTTTTCCTCTGCATCGTCTCCTTCCCCGTGGGATGCAACCTCCTCCCCTTATTTGTACGTTCTAATAAGTATTTAATAGCTAATTATTTCAGGTCATTTTAAACAGATATAGTTTTGTTGAACTCTAATTTTAAAATCTATGTATAGTCAATTTGTTTTTACCACTGATCTAAATCTAATACTTGGATTCCGAAATACATTTGTTTGGTTCCAAATTGCTCTCAATTGTCGCTTATTTGATACCTTGTATGAATTTTTATCAATTTGATGATATGACGGTAGTCTTAATGCGCCACAAAGCAACATTGTTCCATAGAGCATAATAATGATATAATGTATTTTAATTTTAATACTTGCGGTATAAACTTGAAAACATCGACTATAAACTGAGGTATTGAGCTGACTGTAACTAATGTTTGAATCGTAATAGTTTACAAATTGAAAATGACGAAATTTTAAAACGGATGTTTTCACCACAATACAGCCTGCGCAACTGCTACTTGATTTTAGTTGGAATATTATCATCAGCTAAACCATCATTCCCCGTCCCACATTCAATAATTTTACCGGCGGCTTTAGCTTCGAATATTTGTTGTAGAGTCGAGTGGAATAAGTTTTATTTTAATTAATTGGTAAATTTTTATGATTTCCAATGATTCAAATAAGTAGAATGTAAAATAATAAGTTCTACATAAACTGATTCAGTCCATTTGGACTGTCATGCCGCAAAAGCGGTTATCAGCCAAAATGTATAAAATTTTAATGTCGATTTGTAAAAAGACTATGCAAGATTTGGTATCTAATAGAATTAAATATAGATGATAAGTGACATAGCTGGTCAAAAAACATAACAAAAGAAACATTGCGCAGTTTAATGAAGTCATATACATAGGTTATTCACTATGCAGTCCTATATAATGCAAATAACAAAAGCGAGTTATTTCACAAGTTAATTTTAACGTAATCCGCTGGCATGGTAAGTAGGCATGAGTTCAAAATCCACTGTGTCATAGCGTTTAATATATGCTTTTAACATGTGCATGCATTGGAAGACACGTTAAATATTTGCCTGAGGGTTTTTCATTGAGGTTTAATTTTCACTTTAGTTTAACTTATAGTTGCGATGCAAGATAACTGAAAATGTCTCAATATCCCATTGTTCCCTCATTTTTTATGAATTCCTTGCAAACGTTTAGAGATAAGTAAAAACATAATGATTTCATACTTTTTTTTAAATGCTGGACTTTGTAACCTTTTTCACCTCTTTCAGTATTTGGTGGTGTGCTTTAATAAAATAATACAGGTCAACTGGTTTTTACAGTATGGGTTGAGTTTATTTACTTAAACTGATTCATTGTTAAAACTGATAAGATGCATGCAATATTTTTAAAACAGGCAAATAACAAATGTTTTCACGTAATTTATCTTTTTGAAAAGCAGATCGCCAAACCTTGCATTAATCTAGGTCATAAATAAGCTATCTTACATTTTCTCTCTATTGCTTTTATCGTTTTGTTGGTAAGTATCAAACAAATTCATGCAACATTTATTAACTCCAATGTACTTTGTATGTTGTACTAAAGCCAATCAAACATAGTTAGTTCCCTCTGAGGGAATTTTATTTGATGTATTTGAGAGCAGATTCAAATTCTATATTCATCAAACAAGATATTGGTTAAAGAAGTAACAATTTTTTACATTGAGTGGCATATTTTGTACGTTGATATTATACAAGGGAATACTCTTTTAATAAAAGTGTCAAAGTCATCAAATCCGTCAGCAATCTAAACAAAAACTCTGCCCTAGCTTCTCTATCCAACTTTCCCGACGACACATAATCTATTGATATAGGATCCAAGGAGTTGGCCATTTTCTTTACTTCCACCGACCAAGCCGCGTTCTCCTTTACCCATTTTCTTTTCACGCTTTTACTAAATTCATTAAGCTTGACAACAAAATACCATCCAAATAACGTTAAAACAAATGTTAGCTCGCCAATCCATGTAAGTCCAATATAAAAATACCATGATATAACCTGATAACCAAGCACTGAAACCGAAAACACAATCAAAAGAACAACATAAAGCAATGTAAGATAAAGTGGTACGATTATACTTAACGTTTCCTTTATTTGTAATAAAAGTATTCTCAAGGACTGATATTCAAGTATAGCCTCTCTAGATACCATTTTATTTTTTATTACTTTCAAGTTGTTATACAAATGTCTCAATAATATAAACCAGTTCACCAAAGATACACGTATAACAGTAAAACCTTCAAAGCAAGAAAGTGTACCAATAAATAATCGAATAAAAACAATTTCGCCATTTGTATAACAAGTTGGAAATAAGATACGAAATAAATGAAAAGGAGCATCAACTTTTAATAGGAACGCAAAGGGAATAACGGTAAAATATGCTGCACCGAATCCTAAAGTTATCAAAATCAATAATATTCCGTAAAAGTCCAACGTTTTTCCATTGTCAATAAATAGGTAAGGTGACAATTTCTGCAACATGCTTGAATTTGTGTTTCGTTTTGCAGATTTAGAAAATAGCACGTTCGGTTGTAATTTGACCATACTATTTATCACTAAAAACCATGAGTTAGCATTCTGTCGTAGAACTAAAATTGACCAGACAACTACCACCGTTGCAGCAAACTGCAGAAGTATAATAAATATTTGAAGAATATTAATATTTTTGTAGTGTCCGGCCAGCCAATATATTAAGACTATAACACTGCTTATACCACTACTCCAAGGTAGCACAATAAATACTATTAGAAACCAGGGTAATAAATTAAACCTGTTCCCTTGGTTTCCTTCTAGTTGTCTGGTTAAGAAATTCCATTTCATGGGAAATTGATACAAGAATAAAATGTCCTGAATTTGTTGATTCAGCTCTATAGCACGAAGCATTAGTAATGTGATCATCTTGAGAACCCTTACACAGAATGATTTGTATCATAAGGTTTTTCCAAAACATGTCAATATAGAAGTACTGTCAATTTTTAGAAAAGAGGATTATACTACTGGAATTATGTTCAATGCAATTCAAAGCTTGTTAAGAGTTAAATGGTAGCCTTCTTGTTATAATTATCTTGGTTGTAACATCTCATAGTATACTTGTTGTAAGATAATTACATTTTATTGCTACATGAAACAGAAGTATCCCAAATATTATGCTATTCTAAATTATGTATATTTTTCTTATGATGCAAAGTAACTTTTTAGTAAAATCATGGTTCAATTTCAGGAAATCAATAATAAATGTATTTGTGCTAAGGACACCAATTAATCGTTATATAAGCTCTTGTTAGAGGATATATTGGGGCCAAACCGTAGCGTGTCTTAAATTGCAAAAAAATGATTTAACCTTGTTGGTTTGTCCGCTTTTCAAGAACAAAACTCGATTGTTGAACAAAATTGTATATTTTAACAAACTGAGCATTTTCTGTTTTTGATTTAGTAGTGCCGTGCATCAATGTTATATTCAAAATCAACGTCTGTTCCTCCTTGTGTATTTTAATTGCTTATTTTTCATTGCTTACCGAATGAATATCAAAAGACAAAAATGTTCGAAAAACTAACTAAAATTCGTTACCTTTAGCGATTTTGACAAAAATTAACCCCATAAAGATGACTTTTATAGCCAGCAATTCAAATCGGTTCGCTCAACACTTTGATTAATTTATATTCTTAAACTTGGGAAAAATTGGAAAGCTCTATAGTTGGAATTCTATGCATGTCTTACAATATTAAATTGATAGAATTTTTTATAAACGTTAACGAGCATGTTCTAATAACTTTGTTTACTTGCTGGAAAAATCACGCCCATAGTACCTTATTTTTTTCGAAAAAAAAACTGGGGAATCATATATATTTTAAGTCACAACATACCTTTGAATATAGTCATATTAGATAACACTATGGAATATTCCTTCAAAATAAGTGTCAAACTCATAATATCTGTCATTAATCTGAACAAAAACTCCGCTCTTGC
>JAQFXM010004755.1:0-16409 GCA_034693345.1 Entomobrya multifasciata
TTTACGTGTCTATATAGACACGTAGCGTGTCTATATAGACACGTAGCGTGTCTATATAGACACGTGGTACTAGACTGATAAAGCAATAAAATACATAAGAAATACATATTTCTTTTTTAAGTTGTTCATTTATATTCCCATTTCAAACAAATAACTGTTACGACTATGGGGAATACGTAAGCGCTTCGATTATGTTATGAAGTAAAGTGGATTTTTTTGTTTGATCGATATTTAACGAATATTGGACAAGTTGCTGAACATACTATGTTTGTCTTCTCTGATATTTAAACGATTTACATCAAGTTAACTGATTGGAATTGGGTCGAATATTTAGCACAACAAATATTCTAACATTCTAACATGTGACTTATATATGTATTTCATTTCGTACTACTTATTTCGATTATTATACAACTTGACATTTTTTCATAAACTGATATATTTGAAACACGCATAAATTTATAAATATAAGAACTACAAATTAAGTATTTTGAAGAACAATAGTAAACAAATCAAACAGTTTGAGTTCTGCTCCACCACAAAATAGATCAGGAATACAATTATCGCGATTCCAAGCCACAAAATTGTCATCATGAACAAAGGTTATATTCTTCTGTACAATGTGATTTCTACGACCGTTGAATTCTGCTGTTTCTTCGAAATGCTTTCATCTAGCCACTTTTTTAATTCTTTCAATCTTTGAATGATAGTCAATCGAATACCACTTTCATACAAAAGAATATTAAACGTTTTCCCAATTTCCTTACGATTTATCCCAATATTCTCAAATAGACAGGTATATCGCCATATTGCTTTGAGGTCCGTACGAATGTTCTGTTTCGTGATTACCCATAGCGAACAAAACTTTCCGACTTATATATTTGTATTTCCCCAAGATCAATATTATTATGCCTTACAGATCGCTGATAAGTTTGTGTTATATTCTCTCAAGTCCAATACTCATCACTTAGCAAAGTGCTATGAAATCCTTCATTTGGCGAAATACTACCCCATTGTTGTTCAGCATACCTTCTGTGAATACTATGATATGTAACCGTTAAAGCATGGCTTACATGAAACCGACAGGAATTAATTTTCATCCATGCTGAAATAATTCCGTAAGAGTTTGATAAAATTATGGCTCTGAAGGTGCGATCATTTTTGCTGTCATTTCAAATGAGTGAAGGAATGCTAAGAATGAGGATACAGAAATAAAAACAGAACATAGCACCATGCTTCCAGTAGAGCCCGCTGCAGTTCTACTGAAATTACTTCAAAAATGCACGTTCTCCATGGCTTTATGTGAGAGTTTAGATAAAATAGAGTACATGCACATGGGACAGTTACGCAAATCCATATGTCCTATTTAACAGACTCATTAAAATGGCCAGAATTTCTTGAATTTTAAATTTTGTAGTTTTTTGTTCATACGCAACTATTTATAATTGGTTATCGTACAAAGTCAATGTTGAAATATCATGATGACGCATGTAATTAATATGTTCTCGAGGTCTGGCTGTAGTTAAAATTCCTTTAGAATGAATAACATTTCGCTCTGGGCTTTTGAAATAATCGCCTGTTCCAATAGAAACGTTCATGAGCTTAGCCAGTATTTTTGCTATAAGAGAACTTGGATGTGAGCAAATTTCGATTGCCTTATGCAATCCAGTGTCAATGAATAAATATATTTCTTTACAATAAATTGAAATATGCAGTTATAATTTTTCTCAAATTACTTTAATAAAACAGGTTTACTATAGACTGAAAAAAAGAACTAAACGTCAAAGTTCCACTTGCCCTTAAATTTTCCCGAACATAGTTTACTTGAAAATAAAATAATGACCTTATAACAAACACAAAAACGTAACTATAAGATTTTATGCAATGCACCAAACTTTACTTTTAAACTATGGAAGTTACAAAAATAACAACAAAAACTAAAATATTTAACCTTTTAATAACATACTCATCAAACCTTGCGTATCCAATATTAATTATTAAATTTAGCTGTTTCTGGCTAGTTTCATTTATTTGGTAACAGCGGTAACCAACAATACATACTAATATCGAAATGATATAAGATAAATATGTAGGACTTGGAAGCGATTTAGCATAGCAACTAGCCAGGTTTTCGGTAACCCTTATCCCACGAAAACGATCAAATGAGCTTTGCAGTATTTTACTAATTGAAAGGGCCACCTGACCCCCTGACCTTAAAACTACAGTGGCCACAAAATCAGATCCGAATTCAAGTGGATTATTTCTTAATTGCGTTTGATGTAAATTGTAAAAATATCTAATCACAATATCCATCAACCCAGTACAAAATAATACAGCTCCAAAGAAAATGAACGGATTAGTAAAAAACAAAAACTTGGATGGAACCTGTGGTTTGATTAAACCATATCTGTTGTAATGTTTAACAAGCATGGCATTTTTATAAATCAGTATTAGCAAAGTGACTTCTAAAGTATACCCAAGATATTGACGAACATATAAAAATGTGTCAAGTTTTGTAGCAAAATCTTGCTGTACATTGTCTCGAATATCTGTGAAAAAGTTGCTTGCAACGTTAGATGATGTATTGTAATGGAATCCTATATCAAAACTGACTTCATGCTTTAAACCAACAACTGAATCTCGTAACGCTCTTACACCATCCTTCATGTTAGGGGTAACTTTCAGCACTTTACATAAATTGGCAGAATACATTGAGTAACAGGTCTTTTGCAAGGGTACCAAGACGCCACACATGAAAGAAAACAAGCCTTTTAGTAATCCTACACACTTGAATGTTGCGAGATCTAAAGAATTACAACTTTCCTTTAAATCTGTCATTAATGAGCTACAACTTTTCTCAGCATTTTCTATGTCATAAAACACACCTTCAACTTGTTCTAGACCATTATCAACAAAAATGATTGGTGGCAAAACAATTTCTTGAAATTTATTGCCAATATCGTTGGTAGAATTAAATACAGAGTCAGCAATTGCTACTATTTGTTTTGTAAGCTGTAAAGATATATTTTTGCCCATTTCTACTGCGGTGTCGGCTGTGCATGCATATGAGCCTAAAAAGGTATTTAGGTTATTTTCCACTGAATGTAATGGGGAAATGCTGAAAGCATATTTTACTAAATTTACACGAATTATCCTTATCAGCATGCTTAAAGAAACCAGAAAATAGATTGAACGATTCAGCCTACTTTTTACAATGCACATGTTAATAACTAATGATAAAATCAAGATAAATGGAAAGCTTAACCAGAGTATTTTGTCAAAATGACTGTATATTATGGCAGAAAATATTAAGCATGTGATCAATGTTGGAGAGACGTAAAGGACCCAAAACAAATAAGAGGTTTTACGGGTAGATTTTCGAGAGTCTGAATTTTAAAAAAGATAGATAAAATATACATTTTTAAAGTAATAATTGAAATATTTTATAGGAAAAATATTCACGAAAATTAATAAAATTAATTTAAATGAGCAGCCATTACCTATCGCAATAGCAAATTGGGCCATCCAAAGATAAGCAATCTCCGATAATATTCGTGCTGATAATAAGTCAGTACATGATATGATGAGTAGGAAAACGATCCAGATTTTCTTAAATTTTGCGATGAATAGATGATAGACTAAAAATAAATTATAAACACATAAATGACAATGTTAAGCCTCAATACTTAACAATATGTGAGTTTATTCGGTTTTAAATATTTACAATTTGTTCACAATTTAAAATTTTTATAGTACAAAATGATTTATTGTAAAAAAAAATTCACCTTGAACGACAGCGTTCATGAGTATACTAAAAGTCAATACGACTTTTTCTAGTAACTTCATTTCAACAGTGAATTTACAAAAACAAGTAGCAATTTAAAAGAAATATTCTTGCAGTACCACGTTCTCGACTCAACTGACGAATAACTAGATTGTAAACTGCATAGGGTTATTTATGCTTTTGATTTTGACGGTTTTTGTGTCAATCTGAAAAAGTGCATTTTATCGGTTTAACAGTAACTAATTAATATATAGTAATTTGTGACTGCATTCTTTCCATAATCCATATCAACAGTAAATAATAAGTGCGAAGGTGATAAAAAAGTCAGGATTACATTTGACCAACCCAAAAACAAATTAAAATGCTGAAATCCTGTGATTCATTCTTTTTCGGCATAGAATCAACGAACTTAACTAATAAAATAAGCATTATAATGAGTTTTTTACCCCATTATGATTCGATTCCCAACTTAAGCAATGGGTTAGGTAAAAAAGGAACATAATTCTACTTATTCATTTGTTTACTTGTTCTTGCAGTAAAGGCTACAAGATAAATTGTTTTTATTCTCACCAGTTGTATAATCAGTTGATAGATATAGGCTTTTTGTTGTCAAATTATTTAAGTATTTAATACCTGGGAAAGGTATGATTCTTAGCCATTTTTGAGTACAAATGGGGTGCAGATTTTTCCAAATTATTTTCTTTTTTATATCGTTAGTAAGATATTAACGTTGGAAATGACAATAAAAAAGCTAAACTTTTATTGAAGTGTTGTCGAAATCTAATATTTATAAACCGATGTCTAATATTTTTACATATCTTTTTTGATGAGCCACCAAAAAAAAGGTCACAGCGGCTTTAATTCTTAATATTACGTATCAAAGACTACATATCAATTTTTCGAATGAGTCATTTGGAACAGTGATGTTTGCACAAGATTAGTACATTTGCGTAATGCTTGGCTAGCTTACTCATTTTCCTATACAATGCCAACTCCAAGTAACTATTGGTTTTTGTTTAAACTTTTTGCATTTGACTGTTGGCTACTAAATGAGTACATATTTACAACATGTGTCAACTTAAACGAATGCAAAGAAGATGAAAGATATACATGATAACATAAATAACTTCCAAAATATTCTTATGGGCGTTTGTGAGAGCGTTAAAATTTTATGGAATATTGTGAAATTTGTTTGAAATATGTCCAAGTGTTTTCCGAATTGGTACAAATTTTTTTTACACAAACTATATAGCGAAACCAGTAACCTAAAAGTATCAAAATGGAAAATGAAACAGATAATTCTTAGAACATCTATTCTTGGTCATTTGTTTTACCTTTCGAATAATTGTTGTAAATTTTCAAAACAAAAACCCAGATTACACAATACCAACAAATCAATGAGTTTTTGAATGAATCACACAGATCAACATGCATTAAAAGCAAAAGCTTAGCAGATTAGTTTAAAAAATCCATATCATAAACATCTCGTACAACCACGTCAAAATGTCTCTGAAAACGTACAAAAACTGACTCATTCAAACTTGAACGTGTTTGCATAAATGAATCATAACAACAACATAGGTATATGGTATAAGACTGTGAACCATCTCTCCTCATCACAATTAAATTGAGGATTGTTTACACAGTTACAGATAAGATTCAAACACGAAACTTGATTTTGTTCATTGAAGTGTCCCGAAATGTCGAGTGGTTATTAAAACAAATTGAATGACTAATTATATTACAATTTAGAACTGTTTCATGTTCATATTTTAAGGTTACAACGTCAATGACAAAAGCTTTACAAACAATTTAATCGTATTAAAAAATCCCTTGTTACTTTGTTAGTACAAAAATTACAAACATTTTCTAACTATAAATATTTCTACATCTGCATAGTAAAACAGAAAAAAAACCACTTATAACGTTCAATACGACTACTCAAAAAACTATAGGTTAACGTAAGACTCCTCAATAAATATGAAATACAACACACAAAACTTTAACAATAAATATTATTAAAATGGAATTAATCCACCAAACTGTTTATTATTTTTACAATAATTGCTTGTAATATTCAATTGTTACTAAATATTGTTAAATTATCGTAATTTCTCCTAAACTTTGCGTTCTTTCAACTTGATGTTACTTATGTTATTCAACTTAATTTCTATCGATTGGCTAAATATTTGTCGATAAACTATTATAAAAAAGACATGGGTCTCTACATCAAGCCTTTAGTATTTTCGGAAATATTAATCCATCACTGATATAACAAACTAGTTACTCATTTAATTATGCTCGTATTTTAATTCTACACATCTTTCGAATTTTTAAATATATTACTTTGGTATTTTGAAACAAATTTGTACACAAATCTAAAAATTTAGTTTTCAATTGATCCCAGAACTCGATCAGGAACACAATCATCCCAATTCCAAGCAATACAAATGTCATTGTGAACAGAGATTTGATTCTCCTATCCAAAGTGATTTTCGTAAACATCAAATTAGGCTTATGTTTCTGAACTTTTTCATCCTTCAATTTTTGCAACTCGATCAGCCGTCCAAAAATCATCAATCGAATTCCAGACTCAAACAATAGCGCATTAAACGTTTTCCCAATTTCTTTACGAATTATTCCCATTATCCTTAAATAAATCGGAATATCTCCATACTGCTTGGAAATCTGCATAAATGTCCTATTTCTTGATGCCATAAAGATAACTAAGTTTTCTGGGCTATACATAAATGTTTCTCCGTGTATTATGCTATGATGCTTTATTGACTGCTGGTATGATTTTGTGAAATTCTCAGAAGTCCAGTAATTATCGAGCAGTAAAGAACCATTAAATCCTTCTTGTGTCAAAAGTTTACCCCACTGTTGGTCAACGTAATCTCTATACATTTTTTGTAATGTAGCCTTTTCGTTATATGCCCCAGGGAATCGGACAGGATTTAATTTAAATCCATTTTGAAATAGCTGCGTAAGAGTTTTGTAATACGACGGTTCGGGAGGTGAAATCATTTTGGCTGTCATTTCAGATGAGTGAAGAAATGCCAAAAATGACGATACCGCAATAAAAACAGACAATAGCGCAGGACTTCCAAGTGATTTTGATGGGACTTGCTGCAATACAACTGACATTGTTTCAAATATGCAGTTTTCCCATGGCTTCATGTGTAGCTTTAAATACAAAAGAAACAAAATACAGGTGACGCCTACGCAAATCCATAAATCCTGTCGAAAAGACTCACTTAATATGACTAGAGTATCTTGGATTTTAAATTTTGTTGTTTTTGGCTCATAGGCAAAAATTTGTGATTTAGTATCATAGAAAATCAGTGTTGAAACTTCGTGATGACGCAAGAAATTTTTAAGTTCTCGAGGGCTGTCGGCAGTCAAAATTCCTTTAGAATGAACTACATTTTGCTTCGAGCTTTTAATATAATCACCTATTCTAATAGAAAAGTTCACCACTTTAGCCATTACATTTGCTATAACAGAAGTTGGGTGTGAGCAAATTTCGATTGCCTGATCTAATCCGGCATCAATAAATATAGACTTTTCTTTACGGGATGGTTTTATAACATTAGTTTGTTTATAAAAACATATAATTTTTGTTACACGTAAGTACTTTTTATGCTGAACAGTAAAAACTGGCCATCCAGTATTCTGCCACCATTTCAATGGCTTGGCCTTAAAAGTCAGCCAGTTGAGCAAGTTAGAGGGTTCAGCTAAGATTTTTGAGCTGATGAAAATTTTCCAGTCGATGAAGCAGTTTACACAAAGCCAGTAAACACCAACTGGTTCCAAGGTTTGCACATTGCAAAACACAGCAAATGTGAGAAATGGAGCTTTATACAAATGAGTTTGGTGGCGAGGAAGGGAAATTCCATAGAAACGGTTTTGTGTCACAGCTAATATTATAGTGTTATTAGGATTCCCCGATTTTGGGAGAAACCCAAACGTACCAACTGACAAGAAAAGGGACCAGTCGTTAAAGTAATAAGATTCGTACTCTTGGTATTTATGAGCCCAGCCTATCATCATTAATTCTGTTAACACAATTTGGCAGGACTGAAATAAATAAACGTTTTTCCAAGAAAACTCCATTTCGAAAGTTATATCAATCCTTTCCACTGGTTCAGCTGTGTCTGAGATTACCCACGAAAGAAGTACTCGATGTTTAGTCGCTTGGTAATTTTTCAAAAGAATCCCATTAAGCATTTCGTTTCTTTCTGTGAGCTGATATGGTACGTTGGAGATTTTTGCCATAGGGTTTCGAATTAGATAAACTGTGCAAAATGAATACTTTTCTGGGTTCATTGTGAGTAGAAAAGCCTGGATTTGAAAAGAAATGTGAAGAAAAAACATGAAAATTGCCAGACCTGGAATTTTTGAATTCTGCATTTTTAATTTGTTTTTTCTTCTTCTATCTATTTCCGTTTAAGTGGACTTGGAATACTAAAGAGAATGGTTCCAGAGAATAAGCTCACTTCATGTGTGGTTAGTTAGTAGCAATAATGATTTGTGTTTTGTTGAAATTAGTTTTTTAATTGGCAGGATACCAAAGCAATTATTTTTGTAAAGACTTATTAAATGTTACGATAGACCAGCTATAACCATACGGATCTAGACAATTCGGGTTTCTAGAGAATACTTTATAATTTAGATAGAAATAGTTGTTTTATTGGAAGTCGTTTTTCGTATTTATATATTTCTAATTTCCCAAAATTTAAATTAGGCAATCGGAAAATAAGTTTTCATGGCAAATATTTTTTGGGATTTGTACGAGAAAATTTTGGTTTGTTCCAGATAAAAAATGTGTAACGCTCTTACTGAAAATGATATATGAACATATGATCCCCGTCGTTGCTGTAAGTTACTAAAAGTATCGATTTTATTTCAAATTTAAAGGGCTTTTTTAAACGACAAGTAGCTGGAATCAATTAAATTTATAACGGAGCAGACTTATTATATGAGTACCTGAACCGGTTAATATTCATTACATATTCATTTTAAGTGTTATGCATGATAACTGATTTGTAGTCCAGAAAACGATTTTGTGGACACTAGTCTCACATTGCACCAGGCTTCATTTTTTTTACGTTGTGGCTTAACAGGTAAATCTGTAAAATAAACACTTGTAATGATTATCAGTACTTTATTTGTCAAACACGAAATTAAGAGCTTGTATGCAATTCAAAAACTAAAATTCAATACTTTTGAATACATTGCAAAATATACTTATTGTTACATAGATGGAAACCAAGTATATTTCAAAAATTACAAAGTTTCAATAACCTCACTTTTGCAATGCTCAACACTACATATTTAATGTAAAAATAAACAAAACCCGCAAAATATGCCAGTTTTCGTACAGTCCAAAATTCAAGAATAAAAACAATCATAGCAAATCCCAACAACGAAATAGTCATCGTAAACAAAGATCTAATACGCTTATCTAAAGTAATTTCAGTAAATACTGTTTGGTATTTGGGTTGATGTTTCGAAACACTTTCATCTTTCCATTTTTTAAACTGATTTAAACGTCCAACAATCATTAATCGAATACCAGCTTCATACAAAATTAATTTAAACATTTTCCCAACTTCCTTACGATCTATCCCCGTTATCCTCAAATGTACCGGTATGTCCCCATATTGCTTTGAAATCTGTTTAAATGTCCTGTTCCTTGACGCCCCTGCTTGTATAAAATTTGCTGGCTTAAACATCTGTGTTTGTCCATGCGAAATGCTTTGGTGCTTAACTGAGTTAACATACGCGTCTGTCCGTGGTATCGAGTAATTCCAAGAACTCCAATATTTATTATCTACCAAAGAGCCCTTAAAACCTTCACTAGCCAACATTTGACCCCATTGTTTTTGAACAATTTCTTGATAAACTTTCTGAATCTCTACCTGAGAAAGTGTACTATGCGTCCGCATTTTCCAATTAATTTGAGTTAGCTTGAACCCATTTTGAAGCAAGTCTGTAAGTGTTTCATAAAATGTTGGTGCCGGTGGCGAAATCATTTCTGATGTCATGTCCATACAATAGAGAAATGCGAGAAATGATGACAGCACAATAAAGGCAGAAAATACGAAAGGATTCCCAATAGATTTTGATGGGGCTTGCTGTAAAACTACTGATATTACTTCAAATAAACAGTTCATCCATGGCTTCATGTGTAATTTTAAATATATAAGAATCACTACAAACGTAACTCCGGAAGTGATCCATACATCATAACGAAAAGACTCACTTAAAATTGTCAACGTATCTTGTATTTTGAATTTAGTCGATTTTGGTTCGTATGCAAAATATTTTGAGGCAAAATCATACAAAATCATTGTTGATACTTCGTAATTTCTTAAATCAGCCGTATACTGATTAAGATGATCAGCTATGATAAGTCCTTTAATAAATGCGTCATATTGTGATAGGTGTTTGACGTAATCACCAATCCTAATAGAAATGTTCATGTGGGGTGCCACTTCAGTTGATATTATAGAATTTGGCTGAGAGCAAGCCTCGATAAAATCATCAAGCCAAACTGTTGCATGACTAGAAATTATTTTTCTGGATGGTTTTACGATGTTAGGTAATTCATAAAAGCATTGAAAGTGGGGAAGATACACGTGTTTGCTATGCAGAATAAGGTAAATTGGCAATGGCTGTACTTGCCACCATTTAAATGGCGTTGCTCCATGGGTAAACCAATGCAAAAAAGGAGAGTCTTCGGCTAATTTTTTTGAGTTAAAAAATATATTTCTGTCGATGTGACAATTTACGCAAAGCCAATAGAGACCGATCGGTTCCACTGTTTGAGGATTACAAAATATTGCAAATGTGAGAAAAGGAGCACTGTACAAATGTGATCGGTGTTTTGGAAGGCGTGCTCCAATGAAACGGTCTTGTATAATGGCAATAATTAAAGTATTTTCAGGATTGCCGGATTTAGGAAGAAAGCCAGATGTGGCATCTGACAAAAAAAGTGACCAATCTTCACTAAAATCTGATTCAAGTTTGTTCAGATTTTGAGTCCAGCCAATCATTATTATTTCTGTTAATACAATTGTGCAAGAACGAAACAAGTTATAAGCTTTCCATGATTTTGTCTCATAGAATTCGTGATATGTTTCGATTGGGTAAGTTGTATCAGTGATAAGCCAAGAAAGAAATGTTGGAAACTTTTGGCAATTTTTTACTTGGATTTTATTTAGTATTTCGGTTCTTTCTGTGTCCTGGTTGGTAACGGTAGCAAAGTTGATGGCAGAAGGGTTTCGAATTATGTAAACTGTGCAAAATGAAAACTTGTTGGAATTTAAATTAAGCAGGAAAGTTTGGACATGAAAAGAGAATAGTTGAAGAATTGTGAATACTGCTGCAATATTTCTTTGAACGTTCACCATTTTGATTTTTAGTTACAAAATGTGCGCCTTGTCCAGCTCAAACCGAATATTAGGTGAAGCTGAACATAAGATATATTTTGTCACTAAGTGGCCACAGGTTTCAATTGTTATATTGTATTGTATTTTAAATTAGTTTTTCTGAAGAAATTTTGTAAAGCAATTAAAAAATAGAAGATTTGTTGCTTTATATGTGCTCAACCAAGATCGACACATTCAATTAGCTTGCTCAAATGGTTAAAAAAGTATTGAATATTCCACATGTAATAAAGTTTGGATATTGCCATGCGTACTTTGCTTGTGTTGAACAAATATAATTATTATTTTATGTTGCCAGCTTATATTACACTAGAGAATAATATCGATTAGGGTTTGTGTGTTCACCCAACAAAAACTAAATTTAGACAAGAAAATTAATTAAAAAATAGATTGGATTTGGAACTGATTTGATACTTTGGATATCTTTTCCATAAGGTTTCAAATTACATACAGCTGGCGAAATGAATACTTTTTGGGGCCAAATATAGGCGAAATAAGTTTTGCTGTAATTTGAGATGTGTGAAGAAAGGCCAAAAATGCGGATACCGAAATAAACACTTCAAAAAGGACAGGATTTCCAATATTTTTTGACGGAACATTCTGCAGTACTACTGATCTCACTTAAAATATGCAGTTATTCCATGGCATTATATGTACATAGCTTTAAATACAACAGAACCAAAGATCATGAAACAACCGCACAAATCCTTAAACCAATTGTGAATGTATTACTCAAAATGGTCCGGGTGTCCTGAATTTTAAATTCTGTAGTTTTGTGTTCATGCGCAAATATTTGGGATTTCCTATCGCACCAAATCATTGTTGAAATTTCGTGATGACGCATAAAACTAATGTGGTCGTTTAGACTGTCAGTAGCATACACTCCTTTTTAATGTATTGCAATTTGTTTTGGACTGTCAATGTAATCACCAAATCGAACAGAAACGTTCATGTGTTTTGCCATTACAGTTGCAATTACGGAAACAGGTTGTGCACATATATCAATCAACTCTTTAGTTAAGCCTTTTGCGGAAATTGAGATTTTAATTTTCGATGGTTTTACAATATTATTTTTTCCATAAATACAAAATGTAATCCGAAGTTGTAAATCTGTTTAAAGTTAAATGTGATAAATTGCCCATGGTAGACTTTGCTACCATATAAACTGTGTTGCATTAACCGTAAACCAGTTTAAAATACGAGAATCCACAGCTATCAGTTTTGAATTGGCAAATATTTTCTGGTCAATATTGTAACTTACACAAAGCCAGTATACGCCACATGTTTTATGTTAATATGATTTAATTATAGTCATTTTTGAATTCTTTTAATTATTACTTTAGCACGTGCAATGATATTTGTACATAAATCCAAAAATCTAATTTTGAGTTGGTCCCAAAACTCGATAAGGAACACAATCATCCCGATTCCAAGCAATACAAACGTCATTGTGAACAGAGATTTTATTCGCCTATCCAAAGTTATCTTTGTAAACATCAAATGAGGCTGTTGTTTCTGAGCTTTTTCATCCTTCCACTTTTGCAACTCGTTCAGCCGCCCAAAAATCATCAATCGAATCCCAGTCTCATACAAAAAAGCATTAAGCGTTTTCCCAACTTTATTACGATTTATCCCCATTGTTCTCAAATAGACCGGAATATCTCCATACTGTTTTGAAATTTGCACAAATGACCTATTTTTTGATGCCATAAAGTGAACTAAATTTGCTGGGCTATACATAAACGTTTCTCCGTGTATTATGCTATGATGCTTTATTGATTGTTGGTATGATTTTGTGAAATTCTCACAAGTCCAGTAATCATTGGCCAGCAAAGAACCATTGAATCCTTCTTGTTTTAAAAGTTTACCCCACTGGTGCTTAACGTAATCTCTGTACATTTTTTGTAATGTAGCCTTGTTGTTATCTGTCCCGGGAAATCGAAGAGAATGTAATTTGAATCCGTTTTGAAATAACTGCGTAAGAGTTTTGTAATATGACGGTTCCGGAGGTGAAATCATTTTGGCTGCCATTTCAGATGAATGAAGAAATGCCAAAAATGCAGGTATCGTAATGAAAACAGATAATAGCGCACGATTTCCGATAGATTTTGATGGAACCTTCTGTAACACTACTGTCATTGTTTCAAATATGCAGTTCTTCCATGGCTTCATATGTAGCCTTAAATATAAAAGAACGAAGGCACAGGTTACGCCCACGCAAATCCATACATCCTGTCGAAAAGACACACTTAATATGACTAGAGTATCTTTTTATTTTATTTTTAAATTTTAAATTTTGTTGTTTTTGGTTCATAGGCAAAAATTTGTGATTTAGTGTCATAGAAAATCAGTGTTGAAATTTCATGATGACGCATGAAATTATTAAATTCTCGAGGGCTGTCGGCAGTCAAAACTCCTTTAGAATGAACTACATTTTGCTTCGAGCTTTTAATATAATCACCTATTCTAATAGATACGTTGATGGATTTCGCCATCACATTTGTCATAACAGAAGTTGGGTACGAGCAAATTTCGATTGCATTTTCTAATCCGGCATGAATAAATATAGCTATTTGTTCACGGGATGGTTTTATAATATTAGTTTGCTCATAAAAACATAAAATGCGTGTTTCATGTAAGTACTTTTTATGCTGAACAGTAAAAACCGGCCATCCTATATTCTGCCACCATTGAAATGGCATGGCCTTAGAAGTCAGAAAATTGCGCAAACTCGAGCCTTCAGTAAAGGATTTTGAGCTTATAAATATTTTCCAGTCGATATTGCAGTTTATACAAAGCCAATTAACACCAACTGGTTCCAAGGTTTGAACATTGCAAAATACAGCAAATGTGAGAAATGGAGCTTTATATAAATGAGTTTGGTAGTGAGGGAGGGAAATTCCATAGAAACGATTTTGTGCCACAGCCAATATTATAGTGTTATCGGGATTCCCCGATTTTGGGAGAAATCCAAACGTTCCAACTGACAAGAAAATGGACCAGTCGTTAAAGTAATAAGATTCTAACTCTCGATATTCATAAGCCCAGCCTATCATCATTAATTCTGTTAACACAATTTGGCAGGACTGAAATGAATAAACGTTTTTCCAAGAGAACTCCATTTCGAATGGTATATCTATACTTTCTACTGGTTCAGCTGTGTCTGCGATTACCCACGAAAGAAGTATTTGATTTTTGGGCGCGTCGTAATTTTTCAAAAGGATTCCATTAAGCATTTCGTTTCTTTCTGTGACCTGATATGGTACTTTGGAAATTTTTGCCAAAGGGTTTCGAATAAGATAAACTGTGCAAAATGAATACTTTTCTGGGTTCATTGTGAGCAGGAAAGCCTGGATTAGAAAGCAAGTGTGAAGAAAATTTATAAAAACGGTCAGACCGGAAATTTTTAAACTCAGCATTTTTTTTCTCTCTACTTACGTATAAGTTGATTTAGAATACCAAAGACAATTGTTCAAGAAAATAAGCTCTCTTCAGGTGTGGTTAGTTGGTAGCAATAATGAATCGTATTTTGTTGAAATTAGTTTTTGAATTGGCAGGATACCAAAGCAATTATTTTAGTAAAGACTTATTAAATGTTAAGATTGACTAGCAATAACCATACGGATCTAGACTAGTGGGCTTTCTAGAGAATACGAAATGGTTCAGATAGAAAAAGATGTTTTTACGTATTCGTATATTTCAGGTTTCCCAAAATTTAGTTTATGCGATCGGAAAATTGTATAGTTGAACCTAGAAATGAAATTTTAACAAAAAATAAGTTCTCATATCAATATTGTTTTGGGATTTGTACTAAAAATACTTGTTCCAGATAAAAATGTGTTACGCTCGTACTGAAAACGATACAAGAACATATATTTTCCGTCGTTGCTATAAGTTACTAGAAGTATTGATTTTCTTGAAAGTTTAAATGGCTTTTTTAAACGACAGGTATCAATTAATCTGGAATCAATTAAAATTATAACGAAGCAGACTTATTATATGAGTACCTTTACTGGTATATATTCATTAAATTTTCTTTTAAATTTTTACGTATAATAACCGATTTGTAGTCGCAAAAAATGATTTTGTGCACACTAGTTTCACATTGCACCAGGCTTCATTCTTTTCGTACTTTGTGGCGTAAAAGATACAACATAATCTGTAAATAATTGCTTATTATGTTTATCATTGTTTTATTGTCCAAACTCGAAATTAAGAGCTTGTATATAATTCAAAAACTGAAATTCATTCATTTTGAATGTATTGCAATATATCCTTATTGCTACAATGATGGGAACCAAATTTATTTTAAAAGTTACAACGTTCCAATAACGTCACTTTTACTATGCTTAACGCTATATTTTTAATATGAAAATAAACAAAACCAGCAAAATATGCTAGTTTCCGTACAGTCCAAAATTCAAAAATAAAAACAATCATAGCAAATCCTAACAACGAAATAGTCATCGTAAACAGAGATCTAATACGCTTATCTAAAGTAATTTCAGTAAATACGGTTTGGTATTTGGCTTGGTGTTTCGAAACGCTTTCGTCTTTCCCCTTTTTAACTCGTTAAATCTTCCAATGATCATCAACCGAATGCCACTTTCGTACAAAATTATATTAAAAGTCTTACCGACTTCTTGACGGATTATACCCATTATTCTCAAGTAGACTGGAATTTCCCCATACTGCTTGGGAATCCGCACAAATGTTCTATTTTGTGATGCCGCAAGCTGAATAAAAGTCTCCGGCTTAAGCTTTTGTGTTTGTGCACGGAAAATTCTATGGTGTTTCGAAGAATTTTCACAAACCCAATACTCATCGCTCAGCAAAGAACCATTGAAACCTTCACGTGTCAACATTGTACTCCATTCTCTTGCAGCTTGTTTTCTGTAAAAATGTGCAAGAAATTTTTTATCACTTTTACTTCCTTTAAACTGGGGTGGAAATATTTTGAATCCGTTTCGAAACAATTCTGTAAGTGTTTTATGAAATGACGGTACTGGTGGCGAAATCATATCTGTTGCCATTTCTATTGAGTAGTAGAATGCTAAAAATGAAGACAAAACGATAAAATTTGAGAATAAAAAGGGATTTCCGATCGATTTTGATGGAGCGTGTTGTAGCATTACAGATACAATTTCAAACAAGCAACTTTTCCAAGGCTT
>JAQFXM010004756.1:0-16403 GCA_034693345.1 Entomobrya multifasciata
GAGCCCAAAATGACAGTGAAAAACGATGAAAAATCCCAAAATACAATTTTTTCTTGAATACATGAAAAAATTGACAAAAATAAAAAAATACTATACTAATCAAGAAAAAAAATTATTTTGGGACTTTTCATCGTTTTTCACTGTCATTTTGGGCTCTCAAAGTACGCTTGCAGCAGCCTTTACTGTACACTGAAAAATCATGTTTTAGGTGTATTTCCCGAACAACTGCCCATGCAGAGCCGACACTTACCACGAAGTCTTATCTAGGTAAGAGTAGTATTTCATGAAAATATGAAGGTGCTCTGAGAAAATCACGTTCCGATGTTCCCTCGTTAGTGAATGTTTCACTTTTAAATTGAAATTGACTCTGCAATTCAGCTAAAAATTGAGCACATCACGAACTAGTTTAAACTATATTTGACGTAAGATGTCTTTTATCAAGTGATCACAGGGAAATTTTTGTAAATCATGCAAAAAAATTCTTGTAGGATTTAAATTTCGAATTTATTCATATCCACTAAAATTTAAAGCAAAAAACTGCACTTTGACTTTTATGTGCTTCTTTTTATCACGTAGGCACCAATTCAATCCACATAAAATTTTATTCATACTTCAAATATACGTATGTGTTTATTTTACTAACAATAAGAAGGGCATGCATATAGACCAATTGGGATGCCTTGCACTAAAATAGTGAGCTTCCAAATGTTTCGGATTAATTTTTCGCAATGGCGTGTAAACCTGAGCCAAGTTTTCACAGAATTGTATGTTATATAAATATGTTCGAAAGACTAGGTGTATAAGTAATCTACAAATTTCCACGTTCAAGATGTTTACAAGTTTACACGTTCATGTTCTTTGTGAAAATGCAGACTAGGTAAGTTTTAAAGTTTTTACTTTTTATTTTAAGGCGCCCATCAATAGTCTGTCAACAAATAAGTGACTTAAGCTCGTTGTTTAGCAAGCATTTCTAGTATATTTTGCATACGTTTCAACTAAAAAACTGAATGTTACATGGTTAATTCCAAGACCATTTTGATGACAACAAAACGTTAAGTCGAAAAATACCTAACGGTAATGCGAATGGGAAAATAGTCAAAGCAGAATATCAGGGTATCTTGTAACCTCTTAGTTTCTATGAGTAATTATTTGGGTTTTATATTTTTATTCGTCCATATTTATAGTAAATCACAACAACAAATTTGTAAAGATGGCTCCACATTGTATTTATACTTTTATAAAGTATATATATCCAAATTTGTATATATTCACATTCAGTTCCTGCAAATAAAATATGAGGTTTTATCATCAAATCGTAAGTGGCTACTAGAAATACATAAGTATTTACTTATATAAAAGGGCATATATTAATTTAAACCAATTTTCATCTCTGCTACACATTTACGTCTTAGGCGTTTAACTTAATTAAATTCACCGATACGTAATTCTCTTATCCTATTATCTAAAAGTTGACTTTGAATATATTATAAATAAAAGAATTACAATTTGGTTTTAAAAAGGCTCGCAACATTCGAAATAAAGCTGTAAACCTCAAATATTTTTTATCATGATTTTATGATAATTTGATAACTTTGTGAGCTACTAGGCCAATTAGTTACCATTAGCAATACAGATTCAAAATGGAATCAATAAATTTACTTGTTAAACTTCTTCAACGTCCACAACAAAAATACATAAAGTAAATAGCTATTTTCATAAATTTGAACGTTTTTCCCTAAAAATCAAAATATAGAGTCAATGGACATTGCATCCATTATGTAAAAAACTAGGAAATTCAATCAATGCATGCTTGCTCAGTTCACCCCAGAATATTTTTGGAGTAAACGCGTGCCTTATTGAAACCATAACAGGTTTCATAATAATCCAGCTCAGCTGCTCGCCTGGAATATATACATACTTTAGTCAGTGATCAGAATCCAAACAGAAATTATATTTTGTACTTGACAAACCGTTTTGAAATTTAAAAAGGAATAATTTAGTAAGTGTTAAAACGGTAAAAATTAATTTGTACGTGATCCACATAAAAATGTAACTCTTGTAAACGACTGTTAATTCTATTGGCAATTTTCGTGCACTTTAAAAAACTGTATTCTTGCTTTTATCTGTTCCATTAAACAATCAATTAAAATAATTAAAGTTTTTCAACTTTTTTGGTAAGTTTCTCTGCGACACAAATATATAAGTATTTTACTTGAGTGTTCATATCTGTAATATTATTCATGCCTATATTAATTGCTAAATGTATACTTAATGATAAAACTAACTGGTAGTCAAAATGAGCAAATTTATCTCACTGAACACAACCTATAAACGTACAATAAAGTACAGCTTAAACAATTAGTAGTGCTAGTTGCTGTACTAAATAATCTAATTAATCTGCAATGCATCAATGCAGCCAAAAATAATGTAGAAAGCAGTATTTGTACTCAGCAGAAAGGGAAACGTTAGTATAAAATACTATTGTATGGTTCAATAAGTTTGAAAACTTAATTAATGTAAAAGTTAATATTCCTAATTTAAAAAATAAATATTCTCTTTCAAGGACGCCTTTAAGTTGACAGGAGGAAAGTTCAAGAAGCAACATCCGAAGGAATTTCAGCAATATTATTGATTTGTTTATTAAACTTTCAATCAATAATGTTTATGAAACGCGGGGAGCAATCTGAGAGGAAGCGTGAACGAGAACGCGAGAGGAATTGTGTATGGGAGAGCGAGAGGGAGCGCGAGAGAGAATGTGACCAGGAACGCGAGATGGAACGCGAGATTAAGCTCGAGAAGGAACGCGAAAGGGAGCGCGAGAGGGAACGTGAGATTGAGCGCGAGAAGGAACGCGAGATTGAGCGCGAAAAGGAACGCGAGATTGAGCGCGAAAAGGAACGCGAGCTTGAGCGCGAGAGGGAACGCGAGATTGAGCGCGAGAAAGAACGCGAGAGAAAGCGCCATCAGGAAGGCGAGATGAATCCCGAGAGGGAGGGCGAAAGGAGTAACACAACACTAAAAGTAATATTTAAATAGCATATAGAATATATATATATATATATATTTACATATCCAAACGAAAAAATCGTATCTTTAATTGAAAAAGTGAACATATCCATTAGGTCAGCCATTTCTCCATATAAATCATGTTATATTTACATCCGTTAATCCCTTACTTTTTATTTACAATATAAATCATGTCATGTTATACATATTTATATGGACCTTTTTGTAATTAACACTGTTAATTATTTATAAAGGTTCCTTACCTAATTTATTCTTCACTTTTCATGCAAATACAGGGAGTAATCCAATTCTTATCACTGCATTGTGGAAAAAAATGTCTTTAAAAAAATCTCTGGCGTATTATAACCCTTAACCTTAACCTATTTATTTTAAGCACAGGAGCAAATGACGGTCAAATGGCCAATGGCTATTCTGAAAGTGATAATAATAATGAAAGAAAAGAAAAAGTGATTATATATTATTCTTTTTCAGGATGTTCATTGCGTAGTATTTTGCATCGCATTTTTGCTTAACGTGTGTGTTGCTTTGAGCATTTCGCAAGGGAAAAAAATCAATCGTAGTTCAAAAAATTAATATTGAGTAGCATGTTTTTAGGCAGGGATTTTAATATTTTTGTCTCCTTTTTTAAAGTTTTAGGAAATATTTTATGAATCAGCACATCGGTTTAAACGGAATTTAGTTGGTTGCTGATGTTTCACGAGCAATGCTGACCATGAAAGTATGCAGCTGTCTGCTATTTTACTGCCGACATATAGTATAGTATTCATGAACATTTCGAAAGTCAGAGTAAAGTTTCATGAGTAATGAACTATATTTTGTATTGACTTCGTGATTTTTTAACATTTTTTTTCAAGTCCGGTAATTTTGACCCAACGCGTTCTGATGTTGAGACTTTTGAGGCTCCCAAAGAGGAATCGGACGAGGATGACGATTTCCACTCATGTTGTTCAGATTTTGCGACTTCACGGTTCCTAGACGAGGAGAAAAGCGTTGTGGGCACATTTGGACCCGGAACTTTGCAGGCAGATTTGGCGAAGGAAATTGTGGCTGCAACTAAGGCCGGCGTTGGAAAGTTTAAAAATTAACTTGCTTACGTTTCCATTGTATTGATTAAAATATTTAATAAGTACAATCATTAGTAAACTTATTTGTAAAATTAAGTAAAATAATTAAATTTAAATGAATCAACTTAAATTTCTGAGTGCAAGATGATTCGCTGCACAGTTAGTTGTTTAAAACAAAACTTTAAGTTAATTATTATGGTTTATAGTTTAAACCTTTTAAAATACTTTGAGAACAATTTAATTTTATTAATTTTAATCCAATAATCATTTCAGTTTAAATTAATAGCGTGTTACAAATTTTCACATATTCAACAAAAAACTACCCTTTGGTTGACGAAATATAAGGGCTTACAAAAATACAAAGTTGAAAAAAAATATTAATGTGTTTAAATTTTGATTTTTTTTTGTTTTTTATTAACAATAAAATTTTGAATCTATATATGTTTATATAAGTGTGTATGAACTATCTATGGGAAACAATTTTCATATGGTGACTGAATGTGAAGCATAAAACTTTATAACATCATATACTAAAGTACATATATTTAAGTTAAGTTCATTTAATACAGTCAAAATTTGGAAGTGTTTAACTGACCTTTAACTTGTCGTTTATAAACCTGTAAAAATAAAATTATTTCAATTGATTAGTTTGGAAACTTTGATGAGTATTTATGACAATGAATTTGAAGTTATTCAAGGAATTTTGGATCTATTGTTTAACTAATAACGATTACTAATTTTGTGTTTAATGTTTTTGAATCATGGGAATAATGCAAGTGATAAAGAACTTCCAAGATATTGATTTCTTTTGTTTGCAATTCTTTAGCAGGTTCATTTATGCTACTTCAACAAATTATTCAATAACGGCGGTGTCAAGTTGATTTTATTGTTTTTATGAAGCTGCAGATTCTTAATATGAGTACTTAGTTGATGCTCTTAACATAATAACTATTAATATAATTATTCATAAACTAGATTTTAAATAGTCCAGTAAAGTTAGTGCAGTTGTTTATAGTAATTGTAATCAACTCTTGCAGTGAAACTGATATTAATGGTAGCAAAAGGAAAGTAGTAAGCTTGGAAAAGTGTTCAGGAACATATTGCTGTTGTGTGATCAAATGTCTGTTTCTATACGAGGCATACAATTATTTGTAGGCTAGCAAAAAGCAACAGTAAAAAGCTACGACATCAAATACATTCATGTTTGCTCAAATTACCCCATAATGTTTTTGGATTCAACGCGTGTCTTATAAACCAAATAATTCATCTGATCGTCCAGCTCAGCTGCTCGCCTAAAATATATTAATACTTTAGTCAGTCATCGTCATCAGCATTAAAACTGTAACTATACTATATGGTTTACCAACTGTTGTTTTACATCAAAATAGTTAACTACAAAAGTAAGGAAAGGTTTAAAATATAATATGTGTAAGATCCAGGGGTTCCAATATTTTTGGTGCAATTTAAGAAACAAATTTCAAAACTTTATGACGACGTCTAATTCGTTTAGCAGTTCTCAAACAAGTTTCTAAACTGTGATCGTTGTTCATTCTATTCAACTTAAATAATTTTCTTAATTCATTAGGTTTTATTAATGTCGCTGTAAGTTTCTTGGTAACTAAATTAATAGGGATTAAACTGTATACTAAATGCGCACAAAATCACGTTCGTGTATAGCCAACTAATAATAAAAATATGTGAATTTACTTCATTTATCATATAATCCTTAAACTTATTATTAGTAAAGTTTACACAAGTGTTAACTGGTTCACTAATTCCAATCGTAGTAATAAAGCTTCAATCTGATTGCAAATAGTGTTTGCACTAACCAAGTGTTAATAATATTTAAATGGAATTTAATAACAATCAAATTGAAAAGTAAAATAAACTAAAATAGTATAAGTGAATAAGTTTAAAAACAACATCTAAAGAAACTTCAGCAATTATATAAATTTCGTTATCCAGTTTTTGAAACTTTCATTCAGTTATAAATATGGAACGGGATAGTGAAAGCGAACGAGAGAATCATGAGGTCGAAAGAGAATTCGATTACGAAGAAAGCGAATCGGACGAGGAAGAAAGCGAATTTGAAGAGGAGGAAAGCGAATTTGAAGAGGAGGAAAGCGAATTTGAAGAGGAGGAAAGCGAATTTGAAGAGGAGGAAAAAGAATGCGAAGAGAAGGTGATGAAGCATGAGGTGGAGCGTGATGATGAGGCAGAGCTTGAAGATGAGGTGGAGATCGAAGATGAGATGGAGTTTGATGATGAAGTAGAGTTTGATGATGAGGTTGAGTTTGATGATGAGGATGCGTTTGATGATGAGGAGTTTGATGTTGAGGGGGAGTTCGATCATGAGGTGGACTTAGATTATGAGGAGGACTATATGTATGAGGGGGAGTTTGATGTTGAGGTGGAGTTTGATGATGAGGTTCAGTGTGATGTTGAGGGGGAGATCGATCATGAGGTGGACTTAGATTATGAGGACTATATTTATGAGGGGGAGTTTGATGTTGAGTTTGACTTTGATCATGAGGTGGAAGGACTAGATAAGCTCAAATTCTTTACTGAACATTCTGTTTTCAACCAATTCGAAGGAGTCAATGCAGAACAAGCATTAGGAAATTACAACGTATCAGGCGTCAGTGGGGCACCAGTCTTGCAAGAAATATCAACACTACAAGTATTAAACAAATGACATATATGGTATAAAGATTAAGTAGATTCCTAAAGTCATGTTTGATCAATTTTAATTAATCGTATACTTTAATTCAAATTTGACAATTCTCACCCGTGGCGCTTTGAAATTGAGACTTTTGAGACCCCAACGGAGGAATCGGATGACGATTTTGAAAAATGGCAGTCAGCGTTTGAAACTTTTCGGTTCCTTCATGGGGGGAAAAGTAATGACCAAAATTTTCAATGGAAGCCACCTACTGAAACTGAGTTACAAGTTGTGAGCATATTTGGACCAGGAACTTTACAAGCGGTGTTAGCGAATGAGATTGCGGCTGCAATCAGGGCAGCGGTTGGAAAGTTCAAAAATTAACTTTCTTCCTTCCCCACTATTTTGATTAAAATACATCATAGTACGGGTTATTAATTACACAATTGTAATACTTAGTAAATCCGCAGTTTAAACTGATAAAACTTAAATTTCTTAGCGTACGATGAATCGTTTCAAAGTAGTTTTAGAAAACAAAGTTTTAAGTTAATTATTATAGTCTAGAATTACAATGTATGAAAATATTTTCTAAAATGTGACTAAACTAATCTGAATTTCATTTTAGTTTAAATGAATAGCGATCAGTCGATCAATTGACAAAACTTCTACGAAAACAAAATGCTGACAAACAAACAAACCATTTAAACAAAAAACACTTTAAACTACTTTGATAAGTTTTAATGTAGTTCATTATAATTTAAACCTAATCCTAGTTTAAATAAAATACGCCTCAACAATTTACTCAACTTGAACGAATATTAAAAACTTACAAATAGTTTACAAATAAACGGAGTTGAAACAGAATAGATATAGATTTTGATGTTGGCATCTTTTTAAGTTGTTGTCAGAAACCATAGTGTGACACATAAAATAAATCGTAAATTGAAAAAGAAAATAATAATTTACTTAATCTATTTAATCTAATTTGATTTATTTATTTTGACTTATTTCCCTGTGTTCGGTAGGAAAGATTGGTAAAAACATTAAATCATGGGTAATACGTCCATGGATAAATAAATTAAATATTATTCAAATTATAAATTAAATTTTCTAGACATGTATTTTTTGGAATTTTGAAATTCGAATTTGCACAAAAGATATAGCCAATTTTGCAAGAAAAAAACCTGTTTTTTGGTGATATCAAAAAAACTATTGGTATGGAAATATTTTTACATCATCAGAATTACCATGCAAAAATACATATAAATCCGTTACCATAGTTACTCATTAGCTAGTATAAAGTTCAAAACAGGACGAATTTAAGGGAAATGCATTTGATTTTCTCAAAAATATATAAAAATCAAAGTTGCTACAATGTTGCTAGGCCATTTTTACGAGTTGCTAACAATAGACCATAACAATATGCTGACACAACTTTTTGGAAATTCGAGAAGGTTCTCATATACTTTGGAATTCCTAAAAACACACAAGGTATTGATTGAATCACCTCATTGAACTTGTTCCTTTTGTTAGCACATTTTTTACGATTACAATCCCATCATCACCTTTTATCATATTTTTATTTTGCAACTCAAATTCACTTCACTATCAACGTATCAACTATGCATATTGCATACTAACTCAACCAGCGCAGAGCGGTCGGTGGACACTAAAATGATGATAACTCACATAAAAAGATAAACAGACTACATGTTTACTTTCCTGTAGCCATTTTTCTGCCGTATGTACATGTACCACCATTAATTCTAACTGTAACAAATTGTATAGATAAAACAGGCGAAAATTTATAGCACTAAATTACAAATATTTTTCAAACTCAACTCAACACCATAAAAAATCCAGCAGCTTGGCTTGGCTAGAGTATTGGGAATGGAGAGAAAGCCATCCTTCCACAGATAATCCCAAAATCCAAATGCACATCACTTCTTCAAGCAATTATTTATAAGAGAAAGTCGTGTCGTAACGGTTCTTGTATTCAGCTCACCAGCTATACTATGAAAACGATGACGTCGTTTGCGGCGAGAAATTCAATGACGTTATATGAAGTACATAAATATACATCTACGTATCTACCAATATCGCTTTCTCAAGTGTTCAGGTATTCCATGTCATGCAAAAGCCGCTCGCTATACAATAACAAACAGCAAATTATTCACGAAGCTAAACCAAAAAATAGGAAGAGGACTTGAGGGGGAGTAAAGAGAGAGTAAAATACTAGTTAGTCTTTCTCTTTTCTCTACTATTGCATGTTGTATTACAATTGTAACAACCTTGTTTTCTTGTGTCACTTTTCTCCTGGAAAACCAAACCACAGGAAGAAGAGACAAGAAGAGAAAAGGGTAATGCAACAGCGAGAAGAAGGAAACAAGGTTAGGATTTTCTTACAAAATTGAGGAAGAAGGGAAGGAGTAGGTTTCATAATAACCCAACAAAGAGAAAAAGATATTTACACAACTTGACTTTTTTTCCTTGTGGGGAAAGTTCAGCAATTTTGTACAGCTAATATTCTATATGATATGTTATATGTATCCGTTTCCGAGCGCTTACTCTGTTTAACTATCACATTTTCTTTAGGAAAACACCGGTTTTTTCCTTTTCCGTATTTCATTTGCCACACTTTATCCGAAAAAGGAAATAAAAAACATTCACTTGTATGACATAAAGTAGTTTTTTCAGCGACCAAATTTTTTTTTGTTATATGTTTGCATACATTGTTGGTGTTTGTACTATATGCCCAATTTATAGTATGACTGATTGTGAGTGAATGAATACTGAATGTAAATGGGATAATAATAGGAGAAAATCTATTTGCTTTTTTATTCTTTATGCTACTCTCTCTCTCTCATCCACATAACAATGTAGATATATATCCTACTTTCTTTCTATTAAAATTATACCAAACTGGTTTTTTGTTGCTGCAAAAATAAAAGGAACAGTGTTTTCCTTCCATCACCACACACTATACTCGTTGTTCTGTCACTCAAGTCAATTCAAGAAAGAGAGAGAGATATTATTTTTTCTCTGAGCTGAATCGAGCTGAAGAAGTTTCTACTTTTCCTTTGACTACCTTCACTCTTCTACCGCCCTACTTTGCCTAAATATTCAATTTTTATAGGAGCAGACACTCTGAAGAAGACCAGGTAAAAGTAGAGTGTACATGCAAGGAAGGGAAATAACAAATAGCACATTTTTTCTTACAAAATAGACAGGAGAAAAGAGAAAAAAGATCGAAGAATAAAAGTTGGTGGCTGTTGTCTTTCAACCTTTTCATCATCATTAGAAAAATACTAACAAAACAACCAAATACTTTTATAGACAATGACAAGTAGGTAAATCCCACTAAAAACAGAATTGAATTGATAGGTTCGCCGCTGTGAAAAGAATGGGAGAAAAAAGTTACTGCTTTTTGCAATACAAAAATGGAAAATAAACTGGCTTTCTCTTATGAACTTGTGTGAAGATAATAAATAAAACCTTGCGTGAAAGTATAAACGAAAGTTTTTTTGTAAATATTTTTACGTACCTTTTAAAATGGTCAGGTATTTTTTCATTTCCATTTTTTGATAAATAACATATATCACACAACCCATCACTATCACAGAATAAATTATGTAAGCACAGTATACAGTTTTACCTTTGCTGTGGGAGAAATTGCGACGCTCTTTTTTATAGTGACTTTTTTATCATTATGTTGGCAGTTTGGTTTTGGGTATTTTTATGGTTGATAAGTATGTATGTGCACTTGAATTGAAAGCTTAGATGAAAAATGTGTAAACAAACTCATCAGTAATAACAATTTACTCCGATGATTACTATTATCCAAAGCATATTTATTAAATGATATTGGCAGCTGGCTGAAAGGTTAAGCGCAGTGAAATGGAAGAGAGCTTTTTCCAGACTGAAGAAAAAGAAGAAAAGTTTTTTTTTCAATCTATTCTTCAAGTGCCATGTTTGCTTTTACTAAACTCAGTTGTTTCTTTTGATTTAAAAGGAGCTGGTTAAAATGGCAGAAAATATTTTGTAAATTGGATGACACGTTTGATCACCACAAAACCCCACCACACCTGATGGATAATTGCATGGATGACAGGAGATGCTAGTCAGTAGAGCAGAGAAAGAAAAAAAAGTTTATGGTGGAAATGAAATGGAATGAGGAGTGTTCTCTCTCTAAATATTCAACATGTTTGGTTTTTAATAGTGTGAAAGCGCTTTAGAGTTGTTGATGCGTTTTAATGGCTTTGCTGTGTATTTTTGGATGGCTCGTCTCGACTCGTCTAGCTTTCTATGATGATAATGATGGAAAAAAAATGCAATAGAGAATGAAACTTTGAAAGTTTAATAAAAATGATGTAGTGAGGATGGCAATGCAATAGAAGTTCTCAATATGTTTTTTTACATTGTGGGCAAAGGGTTCAAGGTTAGGATTGCTTGATTTTTTTGTTCAGGTTTTCCTGGAATAACGAACGTGTACATACATATGTATGTACTTAATGAATGCAAATAATATGTAATTTTCCTAATTGATGGGTATTCAGTACAAAAAGCCAATTTTTAATCATTAATAGTTTTGACATTCAAAATGATCAGCATGAAATATACATAAAACGTGGTCAGTTTTTTAAAGCTTGGTTGTATTTAGGCTAAATGTCTGAGAAAGCATATTCAATCAAATAAAAAATATTAGTTTGCATTTTATCACGTGGAGTTAATGATGCGGTCTGGTTTTTTAAAAAGATTTAAGTGGTACTGCACAACTGCTTGTTTAACTGGGCATATTAAACTAATTGCTTGCCTTTTGCCTTGAATAATATAGTATGGAATTTTGAGTAATTTTTTAAAAGTTACGTGGTCCAAATTGTATGACACAACTGTACTGTCCTACATTAAATTTAATTAAATTTTAACATATCTAATTATAAATTATCGATAATTTTTATTGCAGTACAGTGCTTATAATTCAGATTTGTGTATTGGTTATGAACAGAATGTAACTGAAACAATATTAAATGCGTGTGTGACATTGTTCCTACAGGCTATTATGCTAATGTTTAAAAACTGAACCTAGGTTTTTTTCGTAATAAATTGAATGAATAACTTTAGTTAACTCAAGGATGATGAATTGAAGGTTGGTTGTCTTCCTTTCTTTTGTCTTTTAATAAAAAAACACATGTCAAGTGTCAATTCAAGTCAGCTTACCCACTTCTCAAATAATGTTCCATTTTATCACGCATTATCGATTTCATCTCAAAAGCTATTTTATTTTTAGTCTTGTTTCTACGAATAATTTAGATGAATTCTCTTTCTGCTTGCCTTCCTCCTTCCCTACCTGCTGGCTTCATCATTAGGTGTAATTGACCAGACCGGCGGACCAAGGTCTTCAATATCTTTTCTCAGTTTGTTTGGAGGGTCGTTATTCCTGTCTTTTCTGTTTCCATTAAATTCTTCATAAACAGCTTTCCGATAACAATACCTACCAATCACAAGCTATCGTAGTTGACGATGTCGGCCATCGGTTCGTCAATTCTTCCGGCCATCCGGAGAAACTAATGAGCATATTGTACTTTTACGAATGGCTAATTTCTTTGTGAGCAGTCAATAAATAATTTAATCGCAGGGGAAAATAGGTTTTTTTTTGTGAAAAATTTATTATCGCGTGACATTTGACAGACACACTCTAGAAAATTAGGAAATAAACATGAAAGGGGCACTGTCGCTTGTCATGACCAAAAAGTTTATTATTTTGAAGGTTATACATGGCTTATATGGGTACACAATAATAAATTAGTACATAGGTACTTGTGCATGCAATTATAGAAAACCATGTACGCATGGTTGATCATCATTACCTTCAAAATGATCTGATCAATGAAGTATTTTGCTATATTTTTCATTATTAAAAATCAATTACAAAAGAGTTAACTATTTTGTTCGACATTCTGAAAGACCGGAAGTGAAAGCTAAATTTTGAGAATTATTTTTCAAGAAACGTTTTTTGAAACACGATTCTGACGAAAGCATGAAATTTCGATTTTTTTGTCCAAGTCCAAGAATTCAACATTTTGACTTTTAATTCTTAAGACTCTGTGAGCGGAAGATAAAATCAAAGCAAAATACATTAATTCCAACAACATGGCATTGACATTTCTGACAATCGACATCTTCATCATGATGCTTAACAGAAGGAGGCAAATAAATGTAGGTAGGTATATTTTAAAGATATGTGCTAGCCATGCTATGCTAGTTTGCATGTTTTCACATGAAACGTTATGCTTTCTGCTGATGCCTGACCTGACGAAAAAAACCTTGACCGCAAACCTAGAGACGATGACTATGATTGATTAAGAAAACGGTTTCCAGTTAAAAATTACAACTGATTTCTACTTTTATGGTTATACTATACTCATGAAAATTATATGGTATTTAGTATATCAAGTGTGGGGCATTGTGAAAAAGCTGGTTGAAAATTTTATTCATAAACGTTAAGGTTTTTTGGAGGAGTGGAGTAGGATTTGTATTAGTGAACAACTTACGGCTACGCCTCGTAGCAAACAAACGAGTTAATTGAATATAGTGAAAGTTGTTACAACTTTCTCCAAGCGATGTCTCTATCGTCATTTATTTTAGCTCTCGTTAGTTCAAATCTAAGAATGAATGGATGCAATATCTCATTGCATCATATTATGAAAAAGAATTAAGTCGTTACATAACGCTTAGCAACCGTGTGGTTTAACTTAAATGACATTAAAGCCATTTGGTATGTCATGTCTTAATTCGCGGCATTGCAATCAGCCATTCGATTCGTAAGCTATTCGAAAGCTTCTGCTAGCTATTTGTCGTGTCACCTGCAAAAGTCTCTTGATTATAAACCTTGTGAACACGGAACTAACAGTTAGTTAAAGTACATTGTCAAAATGGAAGGAAGCAGTATTTCGCCAGAAACACCTGAGATTAAAAGGCCGCAACAGCCACGTAGTTTGGAAGAAGAATGGAAGGAGTTGGAAGCTCAGAAACGCGAGCTTGCAGCTCAGCAACTAAATTTAGACGAGAAAGCCCGTCAAATAGAAGCCGCGTCCCAGCAGTTAACCTTTGCATCTAATCGGATTCTTGGTATACTCCGTGAAGTAGCAGCTCAGCAAGATCTATCGTTATTGATGATGAAAGTATTCTGCCTAGTTATGGCAATTGCGATCTATCAACAGGTTACGTTACTCAACCGGGTTAAGGAAATTAACACGAATGTACGTTGATAATGGCTTATGAAAAACCATGCTTTGACTTATGTGTTCTTACTATGTGAATTAATATCATGCTTCTATTTTATTTTTTAATTGTAGTGTAATTGCACTTGCACGGTGCCAGAGCAGAATGTCACAGTTGAACCTCAGGAAGCTTCCTCCAATTACACTTACGAAGACCCCGTGGATCCACTAACAAATCACTGGAGGAGGAACTTTTAGTTGGAGCTGGAATGCTAGAAAAATTTACTGGTTGCTTGCAGGTTGTGGAAAGATGATATACACAAAAATAACTTACTTAATGAATGATGTATTATAACTAACTACTTTTAAGCAGTTTTGTTCATTCCTAATTTTTTCTTTGTTGTTTTTTTAAAATAAAAATGTAATTCTGTTGGTTTAAAGTTTGTTCTGCTAAGTAGTAATAAAATTATGGATTTTCTATCATATAACTATTATTGTCTATCTTATTTATGATATAATTTAGAAATAATAACAGATAATTTGGTAGTGTGAAGTATGTACGTTTTATTTTCGTTGTAAAAAATAAGAAAGATCAAACTTGTCAATTTTACAATTTATCTGATTGGCCAATCATATTTGTAGTATATAGCTATATATGTTTTCCACTTGTGCTTATCCCCAACTTTCTCCAGTCTTCATCTTTAAAACTTGTCTGACGACACATAATATTTCTCATAAAATCCCTTTGTACCCGTAGCAAAACTTAACTGGGATCCTTCGCTACTTCCTTTCTTCCACCCGGCAATATTTGCGCAATGTGTGCAGGGGCATTCCTTCGGTTTTGAATCAACATTTCCAGAAAATATCTGAAAACTTTGCTTTTTTAATCCAGCTGTAAGGCATTTCCATTTGACTTCCGGTTTTCCAAAGTCATCAGGTATTTTCTTTTTGAACCAGTCGGCCACCTCGGCCTTTGTGACTGCCGGAAACGGAGTGCATGACTGCAAAACACAAAATAAAATATCAACAAAATGTTTTACTACTTAAATACAATTTAGTAAAAAGATTGTAATTCCATTATTCTTACCAGTTTTAATCTTGTTTGAAACAAGTCATCCGGCATATTTTCCAAGTACTTCTTGTAATCTTCCAAAAACTGGTCGATTTTCTCGTTAATTTCACAAGCAGTGTACTTGCTAGCAGTGGCAGTTACCGATACGGAAAACATCATCAATTGAACTTTCGCTCTAGGCTGGCTGAGCCTTCTGGAGTAGACACTATACCCCAACTGAAGTTTGGTTCGCAAGTCCATGAACGCTTGGCAGTTCATAAAAAACATGGCCACCGCAAACAAGTCCGCTTCCCTATGGTTGTTTCCGTAAGGTCCCAGAGTGTAAACATTTGAAACCTGTGTCGTGTATGCATAACTTGCCAAGTTTTTCACCCTAACCACAGTTTCCCCTGGAACAAGCACGGAGGGGTTCAAAGGCGAAAATATGGCGCTGTAGTAAGTTGGGTCGTTGGACCAAAGAGGTTCGAAGGGCATTCTTTCCAGGATATTTGCAACATTTTCAAAAGTTTTTAGTGGGAGGTTCCCATGAAGGCTGACGTGAGAGAAACAGGACATTTTGAACTTTGCAATGAACATTTGGAGGTCCTCCGGTGTGATGCTATCCAGCACACCTAGAATGTCTATTGAGGACATCTCAGCGTTGTCGAAAGTGCAGCATTGAAGTAAAGATTCATTTATGTTCTCGTTTTCACTGAAGTAGTGCTCCCAACCAAATTTGAAATGGGATTTCGCCAAGTTGAATGCCCTTTCAGAAGGTAGCAGTTTCGTGTCGAATCTTTGTTCCTCGTCAGAAAGCATTAATGCTTCAACAACAGTCTCCACAACACGTTCGATGTCTCGTGGAAAACCCGTAATGACAGCGACAAAAGATTCAGGATTTGACACGGGTTGCATCCACGCACGGAAACCAGCTGCCTCCCACTCAGACGTGTATGGGGTCAGCTTTTGGGATGTAACGAAACACCATAACCAGATTAGAGCTGTGGTCCGAGAAGTGGGATCTAGGATGGAGGGGGAGAAGAACCTTAGCTGGATTGCACTAGAGAATATGTCATGACCCTTGGTTTGGTGACCGTGATGAGCTCCAGAAATTTTCGGGAAAACTTTCCCTTTTTTGGTGTCACACCGGCTTTGATCTGTAGAAAAAAAATGGAAAAATTATTAAAATCTTTCCGACATTAAGACAACTATGTGAAGAATGTAAAACATTTAAAACTTAGTTACGTACACGTAAAGCCATGTGGCTTAATGTCTCCAAAGTTTGGTGGACATTTTAAAGCGTACGAATCCCCACCTCCAAGTTTATCATTCATGAGCAAGTAGTCATAGTCCTGAGTCAAATAGCGGTTGTTTGCCAG
>JAQFXM010004757.1:0-16401 GCA_034693345.1 Entomobrya multifasciata
TAGCAAGTCAGCCACAAAGCTAAATGTACCTACTGTGGTTTTTAATGCGGATGACGATGATACAACAGATGGTAAAGGTGAAAGACCTGATGATGGAGGTGCAGGGGAGGAGGATGGAGATGATAAGGATAACGTTTTTGCGCAAGGTGATGATGAAGAAAAGCAATTAAGACATGCACGAAGTCAAAGTGGAGATGATGAGCACCAATTATTAGCAAGAAAAACTCCAAGTAGACCCTCAAGCAGATGTGCTAGTCGCAGCGGTGGTAGTTGTGGGGATCCTCACGGAGATGTGTTGTATCACCCAGTTCCTGGGAATAATGGAAATAATAATGCCACCTCTGGTGAGAAAAATGATAAAAACACGGGAGATTCGACGTCATCCTCATCCCGTCGAAAATCCTGGGCTAAAGACGCCCTCAGTGCAATTTACTCTTTGAATCCACCTCCGCGTACCATAAGTGCCGATTTAAATGAATTTAGTGGGTCGAAAAGTGCTCTTAATAGTAATCATCTTGGTAGTCATCACAGGATACCTAGATCCTGTAGCAATACTGTGAGCTCACCGTCCGTAGACAATAGAAGTAAGCATCTCCAGCCATGGGGTGCAGGCTCCATTAATTTGGATGATATTGGGGGATTAAGTCAAGTGGTAATGGATGCTATTCCGAGATCGGATGGTCAGGTTAGTAAATTACAATTTCGCATACAGTTTTTCATTTAATTAGATACATATCTAGTGAACACATTACATATTTATGGTCGTTTTGATAAACTACAAGTTCATTATTATCGCTAACTGTAAACTAGTCATAATTTGATATATCGTCTATCAAAACAGGTCTTAATCATAAGAATTAATTATAAAAACGGTTTGATTGAATTGATATACATACATACATTATACGTAATAAAGAAATAAATTCATATATTTATGTATCACGCATTTTTAAGTCTCGTTAATTATTATTATCATAAGAGTAAACAGGCCTTGGTGAGTTCCACTGGTCAAACCTGGTCGAAAATAAATTTCATTTGACAAAATCATTCATACCTACGATAATTCTTAATATTCTTCCATCACATCAATTGCACTGTCGTGAAAAAGCTTTATAGTTTTATCTTGAACACGTAATTCAGTTCCTTTCAATTGTCGCCATTGAGCGAACACTAGCGCGGATACCTAAGCAAAAATTATCAAAAAATTATTTTTAATTCACTACTACCATTACCATGTAGAATGGATTGACATCATGCATCAGTTTAAAATTTCTTGATCTTGGTAACTTACTTGCGAGATTCTCAAAATTTGCATTTCAGTCAAATTCTTCATTCGGAAGAATGAATAAAAGAACGAAATATCCGAAAGCATCGTTTCTGGAAACTGGAGAGAGGGTCGCTCACGAGCCTCCGTAGATCTCTCATCGTCCAAGTAAATATTATACAAATTGTTCAAGAAAAGTGATTCCAAATCTTTATGAAAAAAGCGAAAAAATCAAAAGGTGTATCATAAATATGCCTACTTAATACTATTTCACATTATGCTTTACTACTTATTCCACTTACTTTTTATATTTCGGATTGAAGGAAATTCATTTTCTCCTTGTGCCATCATCATACGCATGGCTTGTTCTTGTTGTCCTTGTGTCTTGAGCCTTATAGCAGTGCATTCCGAGCATCCTATAAAAACCGCGTCCCAATTGATAGGATGGCCAGCAAGATCTCTACCACCAGGATATTGTAACTCATCCATAGAAATTGTAAGCGTCCTTAGTTGTGTCATTACGCGAAATACTGAGCGAATCCCTTCTGTTCCAATTCCACGTACTGTAATCGAGAGGTTGACGACGTTTGGAAATGCCCAGTATACAGCTTCCATTTGCGTTCCACTTAAGCTTACTTGAATACCAGCGTCATAGCCAACGAGTTCGTCATTGGGGATGAACATTTTAAGGGTCAAATTCTTTACTGAATTAAATTGCTGGGGATAACGAACCCAGTTGTCCAGTTCCGTAACAGATTGGAGTAGTTCAAGCGTCTTCAGTTTGGGTAGCTTCTTGTCCAATCTCTCAGAGTCGGGAAGGAGCTGGTTGTCCGCAAGAGGCTCCATTGACCAGAGTGTCTCCACATGAAAAGTTGCCAGGTTTTCCAATTGTGGCAGTTTGTAGGAAATGGTACTTCCAAAAAGTCGCCGTTTTCGTGTCAAGTAAAGATGTTTCAGGGAATACTGGAAAGGTGTTATCATTTTATAAATGAAGCCCTTCTTCAACACGGTATCCTTCGGTCGCCTTTGCCCTTCCCGCAGCACTACATCATAGGCATGCATTTTTAAGGTGCTGAGATAAGGAAGATGATTGTGACTCATTAGTCGTTCCAAGTCGATTGATTTCATGGGTCCTCTGTTGAAATCAAAGGTCAGCTCTTGAAGGCACGCTGGTAACTTGAGATCCCCGGTGGCACTTGGCATGAACATTGTAGAGCTTTTTAGACAGCAGAAATCATTCGTTGCAAACTTGAGAGTATTCAGCTTTTCTGTGTGGTCAAATAGTAGCTGAAGAAGTTTAGTTTGGAGATTTTCTCTTGTGAAAAACTGAAATGGTTCCCGAATTCCTGGAATTTTGTGGTCCGAAAAATAAACCTCAAGATGTTTCAAACTTGGAAGGTAAAACTGCGGATAAACTTTTGGTACGCCTGGAACGTTAGCTGGAAATTCCAGCTTGAGACTGACAAGTCCGGAAGAGCATTTCGTTAGCAGATCAATCAAACTTGGATGATTCTCAGGAACAAAAAAGTGTGCATTGAGAGCCAAATGGAAGGGAAGTTGAAACACAGAAATATGTGACCAGGTTGGTGTGGGGTAACCACTTGTCATTGCTCCTATGAAACTTTCCGGACGTTCAATAAGGGTGACTTGATCATCATCTTTGTCGTATCCAAGACCTCTGGTTTCCAGTTTATAGAAAACGGTCCCCACCTCATCTTTCAAGCGAATAATATCAGAAACAGCTTGAAGCCACTTTAAGTGAACCAGGCGAAGAGATTTTATGTCTTCTTTGTTACGAAACGAAGGAGGCTTATTCTCATCAGACTTGTGTTCATCTTCAAAAATTACGTGTATCAGGATTTTCTCCAAAATTTTCGGATTTCCAAACACATTCGAGTACACATCAACGACGCTGTCGTTGTCACCACCCTTGTCAATGCTTATCTTTGAAATGGCGATAGCAAGTGTTTCTTCTTCTTGATCTTGCATTTTGCTGGTGGATGATGATGGGGACGGCTCACGGTCGCGACGGCCTTCTTCATTAACTTCCATCCCTGTTAACTAGCGGATTCAATCGGATTGACTTTTTTAAAATAAAAAATAGTGAATTGGTTAGTAAGACAAATTGTTGCACTAATTTTTAAAAAATAATCACATTCGATCAGGAAGCTAGGCTTCTTGGAGCTAAAGTGACGTAATTATGACTCAGAAGAAATGGAAGAACAGCTACTGCGGCTGATGGCATGAAGTGTAGCATTTATCAATGTGGATCGCGATCGCTTGAAGGCAAAATGATAATATGCAAATGCAATTGTAACAGGATCAGAATTAAGTATGGCTGCGGCTGCAGTGCAGAGTACCGGGAAATACAATTTTGTCGACAAACGACAAGTTAAAAGATGATGTGATGTATCCACTTGGTTTTTAAGTTCAATATTGGCTAATTATGAAGCGATATTAACAGAATTAAAAATTTTAGGAGCTACGGTAATGAAATATAGTGGCAAGGTTCAAGGTGCAAATTAGCGACAAAGAATATAACATTTACATATATATCTGTTTATTTAAGTTATTACGCAATTTGCAGTTTGAAAAGCCGATTGTTTTACATATTTAAAATTATACTGGAACAGCTATAATTAAGATTACTCATACGCACATTAATTATGCAAAATTCTAACCATTTAACTTCGGGAAGAGTTTTTTCATGTATTAATGCATTTATACACACTTATGTATATCAATCATCAACATATTTACTGACGCTTTATGTTTTACTGTGCATTTTGCCTCATGCAGTATAGTATTGCTGCGAGCTTGCTACTTCGCAGTTCCGGTCTTTTGTTGTCGTTGCATTATATATTGCGCCATGTCATCTCTTTTGTCTATCCGCCCACGCATTTCTCCTACTTTCTATTTTTACCAGCAAATCTTTGAAAACTTTTTTCAGCATTGAATATATGTACACTAAGGATCATGATCACGAGCAGGAACGGAAAACTACAAAAGCTAATAAAAAGCAGGTGTTCCTCAATACTTTTTGCTGCAGTAAAATGTGCTTTACACAAAACAAGCATTTTAATGTTACCATTTGACTAATGGAAGCCTATGATGTGCGTTGTGCGTGACACAATTTTTAAATTGCAATTTGTCATCATAGCCAAAAATAAATTCCGATTTCCGGTGTACATCTCTGCATAAGCCTGTCATGACTCATAAATTTTCGTTCAGATTTTTTACGCAGAAAATATTACCGGATGACACAAGAAAACACAAAGCCTATTTTTCTTTTTTCTCAGAAAGTACAATAATCTATCTTCTTCCTGGCTCGTTAGTTAGCTCTACTTTAAAAAATATCTGTCAATTGCCAATTATTTCACACCACATCTCAAATGATGTCACTTATTGTATAACAGGTCTACAACATATTTATTTGCTTAGTGATTGATGCAGAGTTTTTCTTTTATCTCAAGTTCTTACTGAGAAAAGCAAATACTACAAAACGAAAAGTTCAAATAGACATGAATACACAAGAAACTAAAAAGTTATGTATTTCTATTTCTTATTATTATGCATGCACATGTTTCACTGTGGATTATTCTCACTTCCATGACGGAATTCACTCAAAGCCCAATTTACACTTTCCTTTTTCTCAGGATCACACCAGGAAAAGAAAATAGTCCCAAACATCAGGGGAACTCTGCCCTACTTACTATTCCTCTTTGAAAATCTCCCATGAAGCTTCCTTGAGTTCCAAGGTGTGCCAAAAATCTGTTTGCTTGTTACACTTACTATTGTGTTTGCCATTATTTGCTATAGCGGAAAATGCAAATAAATTTATTTGACAGCAGTAAACATCATGTTTATTATACGTAATAACGTAATACTTATATGTACCTGTATACAGTATAACTAATGGTGTGTATGTGTGCATTCAAGGCTTTCTTTGTTTACTTTTTTATCTCATTTACATTTTACGCAACATAACATCAAACAAAATTCTAATTGACGGAATACTGACATAGAGTAAAAGCAAAAGCTACACTTGTATTGAATTACAAATTGTAAATTTCCTGTGACTAATTAAACTTATATTGAGACTGATATTTCCCTTTGTTTTCGATATAATTAATTTTATCCATGTGCTTATTTCCATGCATGAGGGGTTTCATGTTTCCAATATATATTCAATATTATTAGAAATTATAAGATCAAATATTCGTTGAAATTTTGCGAATGATTCATCTTTTCTATATAATGCATGATTTCAAATCAATGATATCAAGTTTCAAAGCGTAATAAAACCATTATTATTGGAAAATGTAAATAATTCTTTAATATTTTCCCCCTATTTTGACTGCACTCAAGTAAAGGTGTACACATCATTTATGTTCTTTGACTTGGATCATTATTCATTCAGTTTTACATCAATTTATTACACAAGCACTCAGGAAAGCTTCCGTAGAGTTCAATGGCAGAGAAAGTGTTATTTTATTGCATCTCTCACAGTTCACTCGGAAGAACAAACGAAGTTTTCTTCCTTATTCTTGTGCACTCATACCTGATTTGACATGACATGAAAGGAAAACGAAAATACTTACCATAAAGCAAAGCTAACTGCATGTAATAATTCTACTGATCAAAAGACTATGATTGTGAATGGTTCGTGGGAACATGCAAACTTACATGTATGCATACCAAAACCAAAGTTGTATAATATCAGCTTTCAATTATCTCACCATCACACAATTCGGACTCGCCTTGTGTAAGAAACAAACAAAAATTTTGGGTACATGAGGGAAATCGGACTTATGTACATGTATTTTGTTTACTCGCCTGCTACGTGTGGCGAAGGCTTCTGTAGACTATGGAAAATACGCAGTAGTAAAATACCTTTCGTTTTCCCTACAGGTTTTTCTTAAGAGAAGGTGTGGTATCGTATGTGAATATAGTTTGGTGAACTATTGCAGAAAATTTATGTACCGTTCACTTAACTTACCTCACTTTCCTCGCAAAATGCATATAATATCCGTTTTTTTGTGTACTGTGTTTTATAGTAACTCAATAAACCACGCAAGTACGCAAAACAGCAGCTGACTGATTTGGAAAGTAGAAGCATTTTTTTGCATTTGAATAGCAGAAAAAGAGGTGCTATATAGGTAGTACAAGTATTGATTAACATTTTCCGTGAACTGCAAAAACATTCAACTTGACTTCCCTCAGACAAAGCTCAGAGGAACAAACAAAAAACATGCAAAATACATGGTTGCACACGTACGTATTGTAAATTTTACAAGAGGGTTGGAGTTGAAAAACGAGAATTTATACTACAATCTTCCTTGGTAAAAGAAATAAAAAAAGTGCGCAAAATGCTTAAGGTGTACATATATTATATGTTTTGTATATGTACCTATGTGCACTTGTACAACATACATATTCTTTGGGATAATGAAATACCCATGTGATATCCATCAGCAAAAGGATAATAAAACATAAGGAAAATGGTGAAATAATTATATAAACATATTGCTTACATGGACAGGTAGTAAAAAGGAAATCCTTTTTAAATCAGAACAATAGAGATTTTTTATTGTGAAAATACATGGAGAAAATATTATGCCATGCCAGAATCCCTTCATATTACTACATACATTACGTATGGGTACATATGGACATATTTAACTGTACGGAGAAAAACTCAGGTGGAAATGAAAAAGTTTAGCGAGGGAAAGCACAAGTGAATTCAACAATAAAGCAATTTATTTGAAATCACTACGATATTATTTTCGCATTATAATAATAATGATACCTTGAAGCAATCATATCTACTAAGGAAAAATTTATGTGAACAATAGTGTAGATTATGCTTGTGTAACATGATATGGATCAAAAATTTGGCAGTTTGTAAAACCTACGGGATTTATAATGTTAAATCAGGTTTGTCGCATTCTGTCCTGCTCATGTACTGTACATTACGAAAGCAAAAGTTAAACAACCCATTTCTTTTCAGCATGTCATGTCATTCATTTCCATTTCACTCCTAGGAAATTAGCCCAATAAAATTTCATTTTGTCACGTACTTAGCCGTTTTCTTAGTGTAATTCCTTATGAAAACCCCCATTCCATTTCGTAACGTACATCATCATCATCAAAAATCAAGACTATATCAAAACGCGTTTAGCATTTAAACTACAGTACTTATAAATGCTGCCTACTGACTAACAACCTATTACCAAAAAGTTTCGACAGTATCCCCTGCTGTTGTTTAAAATGAAACTGTGAAGTCACGTCAATCCAACTCCAAGCGGTGTTTTAGTCATGTTCCATTAAACGAAACGATTATTTTTTTGCCAGGCTTCACTTTCAACCTGTGCAAAATGTGCAAAAAATGTTCTATGTTTTGCAATGCATCTCGCAAGGTAACATAACACTTATTTAATGTATACGGAAAAGCGTATGTAATGTAAGCCATAAGCGTTAAGTTTAATGTCAGGATTTATTGGAGTTTTATATTGTTCTTTTTCGCTAAATGAAGAAAAATATTTGTGTTTGTTTAAGCGCTACGGACATTCATCATCCACATTCACTGTGTACCTCACTTTTTTACGTATCGATTGCTAAAGTGGATTACTTATCTACGTATCCGTGTACATGTAGTGTATGAATATTATGAATGTATGTACATATGCCATATCCAGTTTTACGAAAAAAACAAACAGGATATATTATACGGGAGAAAAGAAGGCGGAGAAAGTAAAGTGATGTGAATTGATGGAAGTCAAGAGTAAATCCTGTTTGCTCGATGATTTTTTGGCGTGTTTCAATTTTTTCTGAGGAGTATTCATATAAAAAGAGTATGGGAAAGGTATTTATGTGTAATTTATATTGCAAAGCGACAGATTATTAAAAGCTTTAACAGAAAAAGATAAGTGCTTCCTTTGCTTTGGAAATTGAATGGAATTGCAGTGAGGCTTATGTAAGAGAAACTGTTCCAGGGAATTTGTACTTTGGATTAAATAGACACCATGTTCGAATGAATTTATCTTTTGAAGCAGGAGAAATAAAATGATACAGTATTAGCAGTTAGCTAAACAGCTTGTTACAAGGTTTAAAATGTACACTTTAATGAACACAAGTAGTAAAAATTTAAATTCGAGTCTCACTGGGGAATCTCATGCCTTTTTTACTTATCCTCTTCAACTGTTGTTGTGTAGAATTTCAAAGGTAAAATTTTATATGCTATGCAAAGTATGTATGTTATGTATGAAACATGTTACTTTCATGAAACATGGCATGCATTACTGTTAAAATAACATGTACAGAACTGCGACTGAGGCGTTGACAGCAATATTTTCTACAGGACAAGTGAGCAAAAAAATTGTATGCATTCATGTCACATGAATGTAATGCATTTTGTTAAAAGATTAACAGTGCAAGAAAGATATGTGGAAAAAGCACGATAGGGTGGCTTATGTTGTGACATTGCCATTTTTGTATGTAAGTAATGTGTAGTTACAACTTACAAGAAGTAGACAACAAGTAATTTTTGTTGTCAAATTATTCCACGCTTAGAAGCTTAAGTTATTACTTTGAATGAGCAATCTAAAGCGAGTATGCGAAGTTTAAAACAAAATGTTAACTTTAATCGCATACGTTCCTAATTCTATTTCACAGCAATTTTTATACTAAACACTTTCTCCATTATATGTATACACATAATATGCATATATATTTCGTGTTAAATTATATGAATGCTAAACTCTAAGAATTACTAACGACCAAACTTTCTCCAGCTTCTTATAAAATTTACGCACACATTGATTTAGCAGACGCAGACGACTTATTATAGTGCAATTATAAATCGAAAAATTTCAAGAATTCAAGTATTTTCTCCAATGTTGAATGTATCCTTGAAACTTACATGGAACAGCATTTTCAAAAATAAGTTTCAGTGTTACTGTGAAATATCCCTATTTCAATTTCCAACTTAACTTTGCCTTGAAATTATTTCCATAATACTTTTCTTATCAGATTTTTGTGTCTATCATCATTGCTTATATAAAACACTACATATTAAACGTTTAAAAAGTTTTCAACATACTGCTGTACGTATACTAAGCCAGCCACGTACAGTACATGTACCTTGTGCCCGTACCAACTTATTTCGAAGTATCCAAGTAAAGAACTAGATCCAAAATGAAATATAAGTACATAATTTCAATAATATCATCATACCCCAGTCATTAAAATACTCAACCAATATCCAATTCATGTAAATTTACTCTGCTTTCTAAGCACGAAAGGTTTTTAACTAGCGGAAACAAGTAACAATCTAAACAAGGGCTATATGACCAGACACCATCCTTTTTTGCAATACTGTGCCACAAAGTATTATATTGCCGTTACAATCAGACCCTTGCCTTACTGAAAATATTTTTCTATTATTACGTTGCCAGCACCAATGGTCAATGACCAAAATAAGAGAAGAGTATACATGCATACATTGTACATAGGAAGTACAACATTAGTTTTAATTAAAAGCGGAGCCTTTTGGCCTTACAATAATATTATTCATTCCCTGTCCCTGAGATTCATTTACATTTAAACTATTGTGCGGTCAGTAAATTTAGATTGAAATGAAAATTTTCATGCGAAATAACTAACCACGAAATCCGATTCAAGTGCAGTAGAACGGACATAAAATTTACAATTCGCAAATGTGATTCACTATGAGATTGTATTTGTTTTTAATATTCGCCCACTTTTAAAGTTTATCGCATTTAGTTTCGTGTCGTCTTCGCCAAATTGCATGCATATAAATGTGACATATGCATGGTTAAATTGCACTCTTGGGAAAATCCACCGAAAATTTGTAATGTGTTACATACATTGCGCTTTTACTCACGAGCTCACGACCAAGAATTTATCCATCCATGCATACTTACCAACTTTGCTGGTCGCTGGTCTGGAGTCTTAATGCACATGTCCATGTCTGACTTGCATGCTACATAACTTTGCTTCTAGTGTGGAAAATGGTGAAAAGTGTTCCGTCTCGTTGGAAATTCTAGAACTAAAACGTTTCTTATGCTGCTCTTTGCCACGCTCCTTCTAGTTTACTAGGTTTCACTGCTACTGACAATTACGGTTTTCCCGGTGGTGTGGCACCCCACACCACTTTCACCAAGTAAAATGGTTAAAGTTGGAAGGGAACATCATCATTACAAAAACAAAATCCTTCATGGGAACGCAAAAATGCATGGTTTTTATTCATTCATTTACAACTCATCTTTGAGCCATTTTTATGTTAAAAAAGTCTTTCCATTTATGTTATCTGTGCACTTGTAAGCTTACAACATTATTAAAAGTGCATTGCATTTCACTTTGTAGATTGTAAAAGTTTGTGTGCAAAAACACAAGACAGGATAATAGCTGTAAAGACAGGTTGTTTTCTTTAGTTTAGTTGAGTTGAAACACGAGCGAACGACATGAAAATGATGACATGCATAGCTAACGTAACGTGATGGCGATGGTGGTACTACCAAGCAAAAAGAATGAATATTGAGTAAGTTGACTGAAAAGTAATGCCATTGATCGAATCGTGTAATAAAATATTCAATGGATTGAAATGGAGTCGAAGTGGAGCCTATATATGAGCTATTAATGTCAGTATGGTGGACAGGAGAAAGTTCAACAATCTTTTTGTCTTTAAATAAATGCATAAAGAAAGAAGGAGGAATTAAGTTGTCTGTCGTAACATACTCGTGTGAAAATAAAACTGCTGGTCAGTTTGTTGTAATATGTTGGCGAGAAAAATGAAGAAATTAAGTCATTATTTTTATTTTCTCGATAAACAAAAGCTAATAAAAATTTGCGAATGGTATTATTTGAATGGAGAGAGTATAGTCGACCAATTTGTTTATTTTGTACAGCATAAAACAAAGTTATTTATTACCTTATATGTTAATACGTATTGTTTGACACCCAGTTATTTTACAAAACGATGTTGGCGGCCACAAAAATGACCACAACTCTTTCGAGTTCTGCATTAAAATAGTATAAACTGAAACCGCTCCTGATGCGGACATATATACAGTCCGAATAACTAACACGAATCCCAGTCATATTTACAACTTTTGTTGCCAAGTTTAATCTACTACGCAATTACAACTTTGTCGACTGATACGGACAGTTACAATTCCAAGTTGTGATTATGGTGAAATAAATGTATGGCAATGAATGAATTTATATCGACAATAATATATTATGTAGGAAAAGTACATTGCTGCAGGAAAAAGCTCGTTTTCGATTTCTGGTAATGATTTGGACTTTATGGATGATGACTTTTCGCTCAAGTGATTGGAGGGGCGGAAGTAAACGGCGGAAAATTGTGTAAGGTTCATTAAACTTCCCTGACAGAAAGTTAACAAAAAAGCATGCCTTATTTTGGGTTTAGGTTTATGCAGTAGTAAGTAGTAATCAAAAAGTGCACTGGATGTTTACATAAAAAAACTGGAGAAATGCAAAAAGATTATTTAAATGAGATAAATCATCATAAGAACAAATGCCATGAAAAAGTGTTTAAAACGGAAAATTCCAACATCATATACATACAAATCGTTTTTACTATGTTTGCATTGATATTTAATAAAAAATCATTGAATCTCGTGAGACTGGATTGCGAATTCTTTTATGAAGTAAGCATATCTTCTGTTTCCATTCATTTTATTTGCACGCTTCCCGTTCGTATAAGTTTGGATTGTTCCAAAATCCCATGAAATCTTTTTGAAAACTACTGCTTACTTCGCTTCTGGCTATCAGCCAATTTCCCACACGTTGTTTCTTGGTGTAGGCCCAGGTTGCTCCATTGCCTTCATTCCAATTTTTTCCAACTATTTCTTTCTCCATATCATCCAAAGAACTCTTGCATTTGTCCAAGAGCAGATGATCCCTCTCCCAAATTATTTGTTGGAACGGATACCTCAAATATAATCAAAGTAACAGCAACAATAATGGCACAGTAGTTTCTCGTTCCAAAAAACCATACGGAAAAGAAAATTCTTATATTGCAGTGATCGCATCGTCCCAGTCTCAATATTAACCCAAAGAAACAAAGTAAATAAATAATAGCTATTTATTTTACATTCTCCCATAATAATATCACATCGTTTTATTGTATTTTGCCAAAAACAAAAGGAACGATAAAGTTGAAACAAAAAGAATCCCATTTACTTTTCCGGTCGCATTTAACATTTTAAAATCTTTGGAATACCACATAATATCAACACAATCATATCATATAAGACCATAATAAAAGTATACATATCTCACTCTCAAAACACCTTTTCTCATTCAATTCTTACAAATAATCATGCGATCTTTCTTATTTTATTTGGCATTAAGTTGGCAGGATTCCTCTTTTAAACAAAAGTCACAATAATTCTAAAAAAGGAATTCGGTCATGCCACTTTCACCATAATATATAATATAAGTAGCTCTCCAACTGGCCAATTTTGCAATAAAATTATTTATACTTTGAACGCTATATTTACTTCCTTACATGTTTACAATTTTTATTTTCCTCTTGAGCAAAAATAAACGAGCGTGTATTTTTTGTTCTATAAACGAAGTTACTACAAATTTTTAGAAAGGATCAAAAGGTCCAAAAGAAGAGATCAATGGGGAATGGGAAGAAAAATATAGACACTTTCCAAAATTACTATATTAAACCAAGCATACATGTATATAATGTGTATCATGAACTTTTTTGCTGAATTGTTCTGCTCTGAAAAAGATCCTCTCATAAAATATAACGTACTAACTTACTTGAAAATCCAGGAAGGAAATCTCCTTCAAAATAACAACAGAAAAACGCAGCAGAAGGCAACTGGCTTGACACGTAAATCCTTGAATGGTGTCCAAAATGGCGTATTATTTTGTAAAATAAGGTGGTTCACATTTTTCTTTAAACAACATGCATACTTACACTATCCCAAGCAATATGTTATTTTTATGTGCAAACACATATTCTCTTTATGTAATTCATATGCACAATAAAACAACGATGAACTTCTGAAACATGGTTTTTTTGTGTCTTTTTTATTTATGTTTGAATTCGTGCTTTCGCACATTTGGCTATTTTTACAAACGTACTCACTCACTTTGACGCAGGAAGGAAATAGACGGTAAACTTTGTCAGTCAAAAAAGGAAAAACAGAAAGAGGTGGGATGGGTTGATGTTAGCAAGTAATGCAAAGTGTAGGTGGAGGAGATGACACAGAGAAAATTTATGATGTGTTATCTCTTTGTGTGTATATAAAGTAAGGCGGTGTCGGTAGTTTTTAAAGTAAAAAACAATGGAAAGTTGAAAAACAAAGTGAATAAATTTGTGTTGAGGAATGTAGAATTCGGTGCGAAGACAAAAGAAGTGAAATATGTATATTGTCTCTGCAGAGCTTGTATATATACTGCGTGCATTCAATATTTTCTTTATGTGAAAGGTGTGCTTAACTGTCTGACAGAAAGCATCGAGTATATTCGTGTACTATCACTAGCCCGAATCGCATCATGACAAAAAAGCGAATGTGAAAGCGAATGACATCAAAGTAAAAAAGGAATTCGGTTAGCAAAAAATGGCACAATAGACTAAAGGAAGACAAGGTTGGCTACTAGATATATATACTTTATAGTTATACAGTTTAGAGATCAAACAGTATCATTACTAGTGATCATAATAATAAACCTAGTAGGTAAACAAGAAGCAATTTTGTGTACATACCTGATAGACAAGCTTGTTATTGCTTGCTTGATTTTAGAATTGACTTGGTGAACTTTGAAAAAAGTTTTTGGACCGTTTGCAATCCTTACTCAGCATGATCTGATAACAATTGTGATTTGCCATACTTGTTATTGCTCAATTCAAACAGTATTTGTTCAGAGGAATAAGCCAAAGGGTAAGTATGTATAAAGTTTGGCCACTACAAAAACTCTGAAAATTTTACTTCCAAACATTGGTTATGTCTGCCAACGAGTAACCTCAGTCTACATACTATATTTTCACATGATCTCACCACCATTTCAACCACCGGAAATCATCATGATGACAATGGAGGGAAAAAATACTGTCATACCATATCAGTTAACATTTATAACAAGTTCTTGGAATAAAAATGATGATTATTTCTCTCATTCTACAACTGCAAAAGATATATTGTATGCGAAACCTATGCCATAAATAAGTTTAAGGTATATAATGTGTCAAGTTGAGTGTGACGCCATGCCAGTAATGTCGCTTAATAGTGTGTGTCTGTATTTATCTTCACTTGTTTCATACTCTCTGCCTCTCTCTTTATCCATTTTATTACGTTAGCAGCAGTTGTTGGACATAATACTGCTGCTGTTGATAAAACTGCACTGCAGATAAAATGAAAATACAATCCAACAACTGACAAAATGCAGGCAATCCAACAATAAAAGAGAAAGTTTAGAAGAAGGAAAAGAAAGGGACTTTGCAACCGTCATACAATCTATCCATTCTTTTGCTAAGGGCTTCATCCACATCCTCTATCATGCTGTAATCCTTTTTCTCTTCTCTCAGAAAATCTCTCCCACGGCTGGGATCGTAATAATAATATGTGGATGTGCAGGGAAAAGTACTTACCGACATAAGCGACATGGATGGCATGCATGCACGCTTGCTTGCCTTTCTGTCATGATTACAATTTTACTGAAGGGACCTCTTTTTTGTATAGAAGTATGTAATAATAATAGGATGGATTGCACACGGCACACATGTGTTGCCTGCTGGTTACCACTGCCAAAATAACACCACCACCAACCAAACGCATCTCCTCGACTGGAATGAAGTACTTCGAAATTTGGGTATTGGCTTCTCCAACAATTGTAGTCAGTATATAGCTTGTAGTTCAGCGAAGAATGAAATCACTCTCTTTTGTCGAGTTGTTATTGTTGCTGTTGTGATGTTATGTAACTTCTCTCAATTCTTCCTACGGATACGACACACACACACAAGTATCATCACATCAGCGCTATTTATACTTTTGTTGTCGGCCATTGCATTATTGAAATGAATTTCGGGTCGCTGGTATAGTGGTGGTGATGTGTAGCTTTACATGAACAATGAAAATGATAAAAAAGTGGATATGGAGGAATCTAGGTCTACGTGTATGCATTTTACTTAAAAGCTGGAGATCCGTGATGGGTAGATCTAGTTATGCTCTTCAGTGAAAATTTATGTTCCTTTTGTATTTTATGTTGATGCTGCTGCTTTTGAAATCCTTTAGTTTGATGTCGATGGTTTGATGCAGGATGTCAAGCCCTACAACAGGATAAAGTGTTTTTAAAGAGAAAGCAACGGTACATGCATACATGCATGGAATTTATAAAGAAAAAGGATGTAAAAGTGAATAAAGTGCGTGTATTGTACCTACATTGATATGTATCTCACCAAAGAACACTGATATTTTCACGAAATGGTTTTGTATGAGCACCCAACACACAGGAAACGGATGGAATCAAGGTTTTCATCTCATCCGGCATATCAACCGATGTAACGATGTTTTGTTATAAAATGCAAAGAAATATAATGATAATGCTAGGTCGTCTTCATAGACATCACAATCGTAAGCGGTAGTATTAGGAAAAAAGAGATACGGAAAGGGAAATATGAATTTAGGGTTATGGATATTCAAAACTTTTTTTAAAAGTGGGTTTAAAGTAGGAATGTTAGTAAAATAACCGTTTTGGTATGACTATCCCTACCACGCCCAATTTTGAACTAGCATGCGTTCAACTATTCTATCCTTATCCATTCTCTTTACCAACATTTTTTACTTTGTGACATGACATGACACAGAAAACAAGGATTTTATTCCGGAGGAAAAAGGCAATCAAGCTTTACAGAATAAAAAATTTACTGTGCACGCTTAGTTTGCCTGGTCTACTTTTTTCTTCCTTATTTTCTCTCATCTGATGCATGATAGAAATTTGTAGTGTGTGCTCTCATCGTAAAATAGTTTTAGACTTGCACTGCTGCACAAAAATTACTTTACTCTTTCGTCTTCTTCTTAACTCTCCACAAAAAAAGTTGTGTGCATGTAACGGATATACTATAGTATAAT
>JAQFXM010004758.1:0-16400 GCA_034693345.1 Entomobrya multifasciata
AACGACCCAGACCACCTGAACGACCCAGACCACCTGAACGACCCAGACCACCTGAACGACCCAGACCACTTGAACGACCCAGACCACCTGAACGACCCAGACCACCTAACCGACCCAGACCACATGAAAGATCTAGAACACCTAACCAACCCAGACACCCTAACCGATCCAGACCACATGAGAGATCTAGACCAACTGAACCACCCAGATAATCGGAACGGCCCAGACCACCAGAACGACCCAGACAACCTGAACGATCTAGACAACCTAAAAGATCCACACAACCTGAACGACCCAGACCACCTGCAGGACCCAGACCACCTGCACGAACCAGACCACCTGCACGAACCAGACCACCTGCACGACCCACACCACCTGAACGACGTAGACCAACTGGACGACCCAGACCACTTGAGCGACCCAGACCATCTAAATGAACTAGACAACCTGAAGTTACTGAACCAACTTCATTTTGTTGCAAAGAGTATTTTACATGATAATCGACAACCGACTTATCGGTTTAGGTACTGAGTAAGGTATTCAATTCGTTGAAACCTATCTGAATTCCATTGAGTCAAATTTCCCGCTGTAACTTTCTTCACAAGAAAATTCATTTCAACCAAACCAATTTTATTTTGTTGCAAAGAATATATTACATAATAATCGACAACCGACTTATCGTTTTAGGTCCTGTGTAAGGTATTTAATGCGTTTAAACCTTTCTGATTTCCAACGAGTCAAATTTCCTGCTCTAACTTTCTTTACAGGAAAATTCATTACAACCAAACCAACTTTATTTTGTTGCAAAGAATGTTTTACATGGTAATCGATAATCGTCGTATCGTTTTAGGTCCTAAGTAAGGTATTCCATGCGATGAAACCTGAATCTGAATTCCAACGAATCAGATGTACTGCAGTAGCTTTCTTCACAGGAAAATTCATTACAACCAAACTAACTCTAATTTGTTACAAAGAACGTGTTTCAGGACAATCGACAACCATCCATTGCTTATGGTCGTGGATAACAGTTTCATGGTGTCGAAACCGTGTACTTCGCTAAGTGTACAAAGTCACTAAGTAATTAGTAACAAGTTAGCTGTTCAGCAACATTACAGTCTAGTACCACTTGTCTATATAGACACGTGGTACTAGACTGCATTATGCATTTTCCTTTTACAGAAAATTGTTAAATAGTGGTTGTTACCGCTTAACGGTACCAGCTTATTCCAAGATAAAACTTGATAATTATTATTATAGCCATTGGCAGGAACAGACAGTAAAAACAATCGTGATGACATGTATGGGTGAAGTAACGTAATAAGTGAACGGGATTATGTAGTGTTTGGAAGAGGTTTCGCAATGATTGGTTTGAGTTACGTACTGTATTCATGAAATTACGGAATGTTGGGTTAAAATTACAATTAAGGGGCGACAAGGGGCGACATGTTAAGACTCAAGTGGGGTCAGCTTTGGGATTAAGTAAGGTCAATTTAAGGATTGAGTGGGGTCATTTGAAGGGTTAAGTGGGGTCAACTTAAGGGCTAAGCTAGGTCAAATTAAGAGTTAAGTGGGGTCAACTTTAGAGTTAAGTGAGGTCAACTTCAGGGTTAAGTGGTGTCAAATTTAGGGTTAAGGGGTGTCAAATTTAGGGTTAAGGGGTGTCAAATTTAGGGTTAAGGGGTGTCAATTTTAGGGTTAATTGGGGCCAACTTCAGAGTTCATTGGATTTAACTTTGAGTCATGTGTAACGTCATTTATAGACAATATATTATGAATAGTTAGGCTTGTAGACCAACGATAGCGTAATCATCTTGGTTAAGTTAGGTTGGGATAGGTTATACATGGATGACATGACATGGTGTTGGGTTGTAATTATTAGAGTTATGCTTGGCAGGGTTCACATCGACGGCACTGTTGGGTTATGATCAGTTAATTTAAGTAAGATTTTACATGGATTACAGTGTTAGGCTGTAATAAGATAGGGTAGGTTATGAAAAAGCATACGTTGTAAGACTATGAAGTCCTGAATCAGATTGTGGCTCTGTGTTATTTTAAACTGTTAGCAAATTAAGTTGGACTTGAATGTTAGCAAGTTGGATGCTACAAAGTCGGGCTGTTGGCAAGTTGGATGTTAGCAACTTCAGATGTCAGAAAATATTTTATATTGACGAAACGGTATGTTTTCAAGGGGTCTAGACCCCGCTATATGGCTATCCCTACATAGCATTTGATGCAAACCCCCCGGCTTTGCTCCAGTATTCTAAACCATAAAATACAATCCATGGTAAAACAAACGCCTCACTTCATGCTCTTCCGTATCTCAAGCTAAATGTTTTTTATTCCCAAATCCTAATTATATCCCATAAAATTACGGGCCCATTACAGTTACGGGTCACTTTCCACTAACCGCTGGCGGCACTGGTTGTATTCATGATTTAAAAATATATTATTCAATATATGTTCGGGTCCGTTTGCATGTGTAAATGAACTTAGCTGTATACAATCAAATCTTGATGTTTTGGAGCGCCAAACCAAAATTGGATGTTGATTTATAAACCATAATTCTTTGTTTCATCATGAAATACATTTCACTCTTATTTATTAGTACAATTTTATAATTAACCACAACTAACAAACTTTTCGTTTTATAATATTTTTATCATTCAATATTGGTCATTCCCTAAGCTTTAGGTAATGCTGGACGTCGTGGCTTTTGCTATAAAACCATAAGTAAATTACGTATTTGTTAAACCTTGAGTTTAACCATAAGTAAAATGATGATGTTCAAAAAGCTTACCTCCTTTTCCATATTTTCAAATGTGTTAGCTTCCGGTAAGGCCGGTGGACGTGGACGTAGCTAAATATAATCAGAAATATTAGTATTCGAACTATCATAACTTGTACCATATAAAATATACCTGTTCCGTTAGCCTTTCAATAGTATTTTTGTCCATTCCAAGTTTATCTGCAGTAATATTGATTTCATTTCTTTGGCCTGTAGAAACCGAAGTTGCACTGACTGTAAGAATGCCCATGAAATCAATTGTCATTTTAACAATAACCTTTTCCTCTGTTCGTCGTTTAGGTGGAATTCCTTTCAGCAAAAACTCTCCAAGCCAATTATTATAATTCGAACGATAATGTTCCCCTTGAAATATTATAAAACGAATTGTTGTCTGCATGTCATGAGCTGTATAGTAATTACCCTTGAACTCGCATGGTATCTTAGTATTTTTGGGAATAACAATAGAAAACCGTTCTCCTATAACTTCAACTCCAAGAGACATTGGTAATACATCTGATAACTTCATGGGAGAAGTCATTTCTTTTTGCTTGTTCAAAAGTGCTGCTTGTACAGCAGCCCCATAAGCTACAGCCCTATCAGGATCAATGTTTTGACAGAGTCGTTTTCCATTAAAAAACTCCTGTACCATTTGTATTACTAAAGGGATTCTAGTAGATCCACCGACCATTATGACGTCATCAATTTCATCTCGGTTTTTAATTCCCTTTGCTTTCGCATCTCGAATTGCTCGTTTTACTATCCGTAACGTTTTCTCAATGAGAGGTTTTATCAAACCGTTGAAACTTTCCCGAGATATTTCAACTTCCAAGTTTTTATCCCCATGTATACCAATAACTTCGATAAGTGTGCTATCAGCACTTGATAATTCTTCTTTGGCTTTTTCGGACTGCAGCTTTAGACGAGATAATGCCCTCTTATAATTATCCCTTGTGGTCTTTTCTTCACTGTTTTTTCCATCCAACAAGTTAATATTTTCCACTTGCTCAAATTTTTCGATACAATATTCCATCAATAAATGATTAATATCTTGACCACCTAAATGCGTGTCTCCGTCAACTCCAAGAATTTCCACATTATCAAGCTGCACAACAGCAATCGCTACGTCAAACGTGCCTCCACCAAAATCGTATATTAATGCTTTTCTTGTGCCATTTGCCCAACGTTCATAATTGTATGCGATAGCAGCAGCCGATGGTTCAGACAATATATTTAAAACGTCAAGACCAGCACATAAAGCAGCTTCCTTTGTTGCTGCACGTTGTGGCTCTGTAAAATATGCAGGTACAGTTATAACTGCTTTTGATATGGTCCCACGGGGTAAACCCAAATATTCTTCGGCCATAACCCTAAATCGTGCCAAGAGTCGAGCTGACACCTCATGTGGATAGCGAGTTCGTTCCCATGTCTTTATTTTTGGATTGCCGTCTTCATTCACTACTTGAAATGGCCAAGTAACAATATCACGTTGTAGGTTTTCATCGTCCCATGTTCTACCTATAATTCGTTTGGCGTCGTAAATCGTAACCTCTGGATATCTGTATGATCGATCTTTTGCCAATGAACCAAATGTGTCAGTTCCATCTTTCATAAATGCCACATAACTTGGTGTAGTTGCTGAATTTCCTTGGGCTTTATTTGGTATCAATTCCACTTTCCCATTTTTCATTACCATTACACAGCACATAGTTGTACCAAGGTCGATTCCGATTGCAACGTTATCAGTTTGACCTTGATTTGTTCTACAAATACGAATGCATTTTGAGTTACAATTTTGAAACCTAAAACAATGTGAGTAAAACAATGAGTAAACATGACCGTTCTTACGTGGGTGATATTAAATTTTCAGACTTATCATCGCTCAAAATCAGAAACGTGTCCATAAGCTGCTTAAAGATTTTTTGAATTGCGTTTTTAACACCTTGAAACAACTCTTCAGGAATTGGCTCTAGACGCCATTTCTTCATCCACAATCGGTCCAGCGTTTGAAATACTTTTGTTCGTGCTGATGTATCCGCGTCTTGAAGTTGGGAGACTGATTTTGCATTGTCAAATGAATCTTCCATCAAACATTCATATTCCCTTTGACATTCCTCAATAAATGATTTAAAGTCGTCCATCTTGCCAAGGTGGGTCTAATGAATTGTTTTTAAAACCAATGATGATTTAACTTCTTATAACCTTAAAGTTTAAATATTTTATTGTATACGTGAACCCTTAGTTGTCTTTATAAATAAAAATGACTAAACAGTTTTATTTGACGATTTGTCCTTTACTGGTAGAAAAATTATTCATATTATAAATTTTCTCTGTGGATGAAGCTTATCTGTAAGTCGTTCAATATTCAGTGCACTTCAAACCTTTGGCGTTCTAAACGTTAGGTAAAATAATATTTGTTCGATTTTCCTTATTACATCAACGAATGTTCATGAGTCAGTCTAGCAGTAGTTTACATTCAAATATATATCCAAATATTTATTAACATGTAGATAAGTATCGATGGTCAAAATAATCGTAGGTATGTATACGTTTTACAAAATATAAGCCATTTTGTGATCTTATTTACGTTTGCATCAATTTGCAAAGACCGGTTTGAATACAATATTTTATGAATTTAGAAAGGGAGCATATGAAGAATATATAGCATTCATTGAATATATTTTAATCAACTGGTTAAACCGCAAATATGGTATCCAACTTTCATTAATTACAAAGTGCATTTTCAGGTGATTGGTTTTTCATTGACTCTTTTTACATGAACAAGAGCACATTCAAGACCAACAAGATAAGCAAAAGATTACTCATAAACCATATATATATATATAAATTTTTTGCAAGGTTTGTGTAATCAATTTATTAACATTATTATATTTCATACAGACTTTATTCTCATATACTCATATGCCTTATCGGCTACATGTTTTTGAGTCATATTGTCAACTAAACGAGTATTGTGAGAGTTTTATAAACGTAAAGATAACCGAACGTTTTTCCTGTTACAAGCAGCAAAGAGTAGATAAACGACAAATATAAAAAGTGAACTTACCATAACAATTATTTGTCCAAATATTTTTCAATAACTTTAATTTATTTCCTAACAAAACTAGAGAGCAATAGAAGCAAAAATATTTTCCATTTGTAGAACGTGACCTTCACTTTGTATAAACGATGGCGGGGAAAATTGAAGAAGAATTTTTACAGGACTGCTTACGCGAATACAAATCCGAAATGGCTATTCAAAAATCTGTTTGGAATACCTTGGCTAAACTTACGGAAGGACATATTCTTGTAAAAAATCGCATTTTAAAGTTTTATAAAAATAAATGGCACCGAAAACACGGACATGGAATAGATCCTCCACCCATTCGAGAAACATTAGTAAAGTTGTTTGATAAGGAATTTGAAGGCTTTAAAAAGCCTTACGATTTAAAACTGAGTAAAGTGAAAACTGAGACCTTGTCTGAAGTCCCTGCGTTAGGAATAGACTTGGGCACAACAATGTGCTGCGTTAAAGCGTACTTCCAAGGAAAAATTCACACAATACCTAATCGTTTGCAAGCAAGTAGTACCACAACTCCTAGCTATGTCGGCTTTCAAAAAGATGGAGCCTACACATTTGGAACAGTAGCAAAGGAACAGTCTCACAGATTTCCCGAGTCAACAATTTTCGACGCTAAACGAATGATTGGCAGAGCTTGGAATGACCCATATCTTCAGAAAGACAAAACGAAATGGCCGTTTGAACTTGTAAATGAAAATGGTCATGTAAAAATAAAGTCATTAGGGAGGTCTCGATTTCCGCAAGAAATTTCTGCCATACTATTAAACAAATTGAGAGCCATGGCAGAATCCCATTTTCAACTGAATCCTGGAAGTATAACCAAAGTAGTTGTTACAGTTCCAGCATACTTTAATGAGCCGCAAAGAAGAGCCACTAGAGAAGCCGCTCGTTGTGCTGGAATGGAAGTACTTAACATTTTAAGTGAACCAACAGCCGCTGCTATAGCATATAACTGGGAAAGAGATGAAAACGAAAGTAGAAAAGTTTTGATATATGACTTGGGTGGAGGAACGTTTGATGTTGCTATTGCAGAAGTGAGCAGAGAATATGTAAATATTTTGGTGGTCGATGGCGACACACATCTTGGTGGTCAGGATATAGATCAGCTTTTGATGGACTACTGCATAAAGGAATTTAAAGATAAGGAGGGATACGATTTAACAGTTGGTATATCAAGTGAAGATAAGTTGATTCGAGATAAAGCACGTCGTGCACTAGCTCGACTTAAGCTACAATGTGAAAAGGTAAAGGAACGGTTGTCAAGTTGTGAGGAAACTGAGGTGGATATTCCTTGCATTACTTCAGATTTGGATTTTCTTGTTACAATTACCAGAGATAAACTTGAAGAAATATCGAAAGAATTGGTGAGAAAGACAATTGGTATAGTAGAAAAGGCTATTCAAGAGGCAAAGTCAAAAGGTGTAAATGGACGAGAAGATATTGATGAAATTATATTGATTGGAGGTTCTACAAGAATGCCATTAATAATAAGGTCATTAGAGGAGTACTTTGGGAAACAAGTTAATCAACAAATTAATGCTGATGAGGCTGTTGCCCATGGAGCTGCTATTCAAGCATCAATTTTGTCAGGAAAAATTAAATCTTTGGCTAACTTTGTGGTTAAAGATGTTACTCCGTTTTCTATAGGAATTGAATGTTTAAATGATACAGTTGCTGTGGTTATACCAAAAAATTCAACTATTCCTTGTGAATACACCAAAACGTTTTACACAGATGTGGATTTACAAACCAGCTTGAGATTTACTTGTTACCAAGGTGAAAGTAAGAAAGCGTCAGGAAATAAACTAGTAGGCGAGTTTTGCTTTTACGGAATTCCAGCAAGACCAGCTAAAGAAGAGAAAATAAACGTTCATTCTTTCGAATACCTAACGAGACCAGTTTATTATTGTCATTTCTCCTCTTCCAAAGTAGAAAAGTTCACTATAAAATAAATTGGATGTTAAATGATTAGAATAATTTCCTTTTGGTCCAACCATTAGTATCATTTGGGTAAGCATTCTAGAATTGTGGGAGTCACTGTAGCTCACTCCAGGAATTATCATGTACTGCTAATAAGTTCATGAATTTTCATGAATGTTTAGTGGATCGATGTAAATTTGAGCTTTACATAATCATGTCTTGCTTGTTGTTACTTAATATGAAATGGGAAATCCACACAACGTTTTTTAGTTTCAGAATTGGGGCAATATGGCAGTGAATTGGAATCATTTTTTAAATCGACTTCAGATTAAATTATATTTGATTTAGTTATTTGGTCAATTCTTTGATGAATTTGAAGTAAAAATTCTAAATTGACGACATAATACCTAGAGCGAAATAAAGGTGTAATAATTTTACTTTTACACGTCAGATCAGAATTTCTGTAGTTAATTAAATGGAGACGACATTTCAAAAATTAAATTTTGAACTCAGAAGTATTGAAGGGTTTCTTGTCCAAAAGAAGCTTTAGGTTTTTGAAGATTGATTTTAGTTGATATATGTAACATGACTTTAAACACAAAAATGGTGAATGTATGAAGTGACACAAATAGAAGTAAGGGTATATTTTATGAAACTCATTTTAAGAAGTATTGCTATCGGCTCTTATGTAAGTTCTGTGTGCGGTTCGAACTTCTAAGTTCTAACTAACGACTAGAACTTATACGTTCGTATTTCCAGTAAAATAACTATCATGTCGTAAATAATACGTCTTGGTTCTCACATGTGAACCATAATAATATCATGCAAAAGGTATACCTACAATTTTGTAAATTATTAGAGATGTAGATTTAATCGTTGCAAGAACAATTTTTTGATAATAATAAAATACAAGTTGACTTGGCATTTTGGAAAGCTATTGATTGAAAAAATTCGTAAACTGGCAAGACTTATGATGGTATTATTATCGAAGGTTTGGCATTGTATAATGGTTATTTCAATCGCTCTGTCCTACAAAAGTACAAGAAGAATCTAGCAGACTGTACTTGCGTCACTTCATTGATTTTTTGCAGATTGTAGAATATTTTAACGTTATATCTTCTGAATATTATCGCATCACAAATAAAACTTTAAATTGCTGACATGAAATCTTTTAAAAAAATCAATACTGGCATACGAACTCCTAAAGTGCTTTACATTCTTCCAAATGAAAACGTAAGTTGAATGTTTATATAGTGCACTCTACCGATTAATTAATACGAAATCAGATATGTACTTACAAAGCTGAAAAAATAAAATGTCGTGTCGAACAAATATTAAATTTAACAGTTTAGGTATTATATTTGTTATATCAAAAAAGTGATTTGTTCTTTCAACTTGAAACAGTCTGAAAGCTTACAACACAATCAATTATGAAATAAAATGGTTACTTGGTATCACAAAGAAATTTGTTATACAATTAGTTTAAAATCAATTCTAATCCTCTGGAGTTGATAAGTCAGGCACCTGTAGCAGAAAAATTACTAAATTTAGTTAAGCGAAAATTTTAGATAACATAAACGACACATAACTGACAGTGATAGCAATTAAACAACATCTTAACTAGTAATTTTTCATTATTTTATTGAAAATAAATCAATTCACGTCAAGTCAAATCGATTAAAGAAAATTGGTTACGACTGAAGAACTGTATTAAAATACTGGACCTTGCAAATGTGTCTACAAAATTTTGCTTACCTTACAAGCATCCCCTATGACTAACTACACGTGATAATTAATATATTTTATATTTAAATTATTCATTCCATGTTTTAAATCGATTTTTATCCCGTCAATAAATATTTATAGTTCCATTACCTTACATAATAGAAAAGGAAGGCAAAACCATTTTATTTTTTAGTCTGAAACCTAATTTAAATATGTCCTTTATCAAGCAGTAGATTTTGTTTAAATTACCTTCAACATTTTAAACGATATGTGCCACAGTTTAGTACAGGTATTACTTATACGCATGTTGTAAGGAATGCGAACTTAAGTGGTCTATGTTTGAATATAAGTATATAGGTCTTTATTTAAATACCAAAAGTATTATTTAAAAAATTCAAAAGATTATTGCGTGATAATATAGCAAATATCAAATCAATATTTGAACTTATTTACAAGTTTTACTTGTCTAGTTATATTTGGACGGTTTGATAACAGTATTGATTTACATGAAATCCCTAAAAACATAAAAACACCCTACAAGTTAACCAGAAAACGTCGTAATAGTAACTTACATTAGCATATTTAAGTATGCTTATGGAGAGGCCTAAATTTTTTATTCTAAAATAACTGTGGATCATAACTAATCGGCTTGGAACTGTAAATATCAGGTCTTAAAAGTAAAAAGAACTGTAGATTTGTTTTTAAATTCTACCAATTTCCATTGTTGTTTCAATAAATTAAATACCTCAGAACAATGGCTACCGCACTGCATTGGAAGTCGTACCAGTTTCACGAGTTTATTTATAAAAATCTCTACAATCACATTTTATCGATGGATATTACAAACGAAATGTTTAAAATTGAAAGAAGATTCAAAAAACTAATTCCATTTTGGCTTTCAACTGTGAACCTTTTCATTAATATGTTTGCCAGTTTATACATAATCTTTAAATTCATATGCATTCCAGATAGTATGCCAATGTACATGCTTATAGTGCATACTTGGTTTGCTACCATACTAATTACGATAAATGGACTCAATTATTTAACATTCAGATACGGTGAGGAACTTGGTCAGGATTCATTTACTCATTTATTTCGATTTGAGAGAAAGTTAAAACGTTATGACTTTCCTCTTGGATACAGTAAAAACTTAAAATGGAAGCCACTCATAATCTCGGGTAATTACATTAAGATATTTTCAAGAAACCGCAAATCGATGTAATCATTAAGTTTTGCTTTAGAACTTGGGAACACTATGAAACGAAAACCATCAGCAGATAAAATGGGACTTCTCATGAATTGGATTGTTGCCGCATTAGTAATCGTACCAATATTTTGGCCACTGGTTGCACTGTTTTTCAATTTAGACCCTTGCTTTGTAGCTTTAAAAGATCTAAAATACATTCTACAAATATCTAGCAATAACAACATTCGAATCAGTCTATACACCTTACGATATCTCACATCTCTTTGGTTCAGCATTGAGATGTCCAGATCGTTTACTATGTACGCTTTAGGTATTGTCGCAATATTTAATATTTACGTTTCATGTACGCACATAATTTCTACTAAGGAGCCCAGTCATGCAACAATAAATGTATATAATGAACTTCACTGCATACACCAAAAAGCGGCAGATCCAATTAGGAAATATACAGGTCTACTTATGTGGGCAGGATTTGTCACAGGAGTTATTGGACTGTGGGGAATTGTCATTGGGCCAAATATTCTCCCTAATGTATTTTTTATATTGATATGTCTGGTTTTCCTGGTTTCACTTGGTATGACTCAACAAACACTGTCAACAGTTGTGGAGTGCAATGAATGTAGTACGAGGATGATAGAAAATTTGTGGTTGAGAAAAGGTGAAATATATTGGGTGGCAAGAATTAAGTCGGAGGATTTTGCCAAGAATTTTTTATACAAAACTTGGCGGAAACGACTACGAGCACAAAGGCCGCTTGTGTTTTATTATGCTTCGGCTGCATTTGACAGGGAAACAAAAACAAATTTTTACTATAAAATGTGTGAATATGCAATAAATTTAATACTGATTTAATATGTTTGTTAATGTATGTCAGTTAGTTTATGATGAATTTCCTGAACGCAAACTGTAAAGTATCCCAGAAAATATATTTCTACGAAATACAAAGTGTTTGGATGGTTCATAGCATTCAGTTGTTTATATGCTAATTATTTGGCAACAAAAACTTTGTTTCTTTTGAATGCACAAAACTACAAATAATTCCAATTTTATAACTGAAAACTTGTCGATATATTTTATATCAAATTTCTGATAAGAAAATGTAAGCAGGAATATTGCAGCAAAGAACTTTTCATGGGTTTGTACCAAAGGCTTTCAATTTACATATCCGTTTTATGTTATTGTGAACTCTTTCCTGTTTTAAAATTATTTAATTAAGTACAAATTTACTGCAAATTTTGGTAATGTTAGGGCTTTTACGGTTCATTAGTATGGAAGTTTTATTTTAGCATAGAACAAACGTTTTAAATGTTATCACCACTATAACCACTTCGTTAGGAGTTTCAAGCTGATGAATGTTAAATTTAAGATGATACACATTATTATGCCAAATTGGTGAATATGATCATAATAAAAATCATACAACTAGTGGTTCAATTTATTTGTTCTGCGACAAATCATAAATTCATTAACTTCCGCTGGAGATCGTTGTAATGCGTAGATACATTAACCAAGATTACAACATACATTTTGTGATTATTATATTGCGTTAAATACATTTTTGTCTATTTTATGTGTCTTAGTTGTAATAAGTTCAAAATGCATAGATTTCTACCTTTTAACTGGAAATTCAACTCCAAAAAAATTGTGTTCCCTTCGTACCGCTAAATGTTTATTGTTTAGCACGATAAAAAACAATATACATTAAGTTTTGGCGATTCTCGTTTCTCAAAATTTATCAAATACAAAGTATGAGTGACAAAGTCGAGCAAAATCCTATTAAAAGTTTTGTGAATTGACTTCATACTGTTGCTAGGTATAATCAAACCAATGTTAAATAAAAGGTTAAGTAAACATTAAAATAGACTTATATTCAATGACTAATGACCAGAATTAATCTCAATTCAAAATTACTCTGTATTATTTTCTTTTTATCATCATTGATCGTTCCTAATGCTAACATTTACCTGTCACGCAAGATAAGCAAATATTTTAAATTAATCTCCTGGTTTATCATAAGCTCTGAATACTTTTGGAGATAAGAAATAATCTTTTTATTGAGTTTCATAATGACAGACATTGATAAAATTGATTATTAGCAATTTAAACTGATAATAATTTTTGCTGAAATATTTTTTATGATGAAAGAATCATAAAAATATGCATGTATCGATGATTTTCTGTATTTTTGAGTATTTATCATCAGGTTTGAGTACAGAAATGATTTTAGGAAGATTTTGGAATATTAAACAATTGAATTCCTTTGTATACATACGAAGACTTTAATTTTATTTCTTTTTTAAAACAATTAGAATTCGATAAATTCCAGACTTATTACAAATTTTGTATTTAAATATTACAACGTAAAAAATAATATAGACTTACAATTAATTACTAAAATTACTTAACAGACTTTTACTGCTAATAGTAGACATTTTTGGCGATAAGGATTTATTTATTTTTTAATAGCTCTGTAATGTACTTTTACTGTACGATGTTTTAGTATTTCTGTGTATTATTAACAATAACTGAAGCTTGATTAGATTGATAATTTTTAGATTTTCGGGATAAGTCTTGGTTCAACTCTTTTGCATTTCCAGAGTAAAACGTTAGAAATAAGTTGGTGTGATTTCCCAGCCATTTTTCAGATGCAAATGTTAGACCACATGTGCAGTAAAATAGATCCGAATCGTGTTTTGTCCTATCTAATTCATGTTTCGTCTCCGAACTATAGTAGTTATTGCTCATGGCTAACGTTTGAGACGTCGTACTGGCACGTTTAGCATTAGAATATTTAATTTCCTGTAAGTACTCCGATGGGCTAATTGGTGGACTTTCAAAGATATTGTGGTTACCGATTTGCTTGCGGTCGTTATATGATCGTTTCAGAAGAAGTTCTAGTTGACTTTGTTTGGAATTAGAACTGAACGATTGGTTTGATGAAATACTTTCAGTCAAATAATTGTTGATGTCAATCGATGTCACATTAGTTTGTGTGGATAAGGAAGTTTTGCTTGGTAATTTTGGAACTGGAACATCTGCCAACAATTTCTTAACTTTTTCCAGTTCTTGTGTTCGTTTCATTTCCATATTTCTTAAGTTTTCCAATTTGTTGTTCAACTCAACTGATAATTGCTTAAGTTTGGTTTCTACTTTAGCAACAGTTTGTGCTGATCTGGGTTTAGATGAAGTCCGTTTACAAGCTTGTTTCCCATTTAGGACGTCAGTGGTAAGAGAAAATTCATTGTTGATAAGGTTGAAAAAGTGAAACAATTTACATAGTTTTTCTTTTCCTCGTTTCTTTTCTAGTGCAATAGCACGTCGCAGTTTCAATTTCTCTTTTTGTGCAGTCAGCAAAAGTCTCTTTTGGTTTGCAATAATTTGTGTCGATGCCTTTAGTTGTCCATTTTGGTAATTTAATTTCTGCTGTAGTTCTAAAATGGTATCTTTCTGTTGAGATATTTTGCTGTTGGCTTGTTTCAGTTCTTCTTTAGCACTTTGTTTAAAAAAGGGTTGGTTTGGGGTACCTTGGTTAAATTTTGTTTTATTTTTTGAGCTGGTTGATATTGGAATTTCCTCAATGATTTCAAGGTCTTCGTCAACTTCCATATTGCAATGGTCTAAAAAGTCCTTAGGTGGCATTTCGATTTACTTATAAATCCTAATAAATTGAGCTAATATGCAAAAACTTAATATATAGTAGTGTTAGTTGCTATGCAAATGACTACCAGCATTAATTTTATACAATTATGCACAGTTATGTAACAGGAGCAAAATTTGTGGTAATGTCGCAGCTCAGGATTCTCATCAGCAACTGAAACATGTCCGAGGTTTGAGTCCAATATGTATTCCTTACTTATACAGATTCATTGCCCTGGAAAATACCCATTCATAAGCAAATTCGCAGATACACAAATATGCCTTTATCGCAATGATTTGGTGAGCTTGTGTAATAAAATATTTGGCATTACGAAATGCTTAATCAGTAAATATAACGATGTTATATGTGTACATACATAGATTAAATAATGCCACTGTGTACACACAAACGGCTAGTTTACTGCTAAATCGAATGCTCAAATGTTAAAGTAATGGTATGATAAACACTTATAATAAATTGTTGCAAAAAAATGCTCACGATTAAGCATCGTCAAAATATATTTGAAATCCTCTATTCTTTTCAGTTTCAGCAATGATTCTACGTATATCAAATCATAGAAATACATACCAAAAACAATTTATTTTCGAAACATTATTTCTCGTATTTTGGTAATTTTTGCATTGATATCAAATTTGTAATTGTTAAGGTACACTTAATTTAACGATGAAAATTTAAAACTGAAATTTGCCACAACCAATGCATGCAGACGATTTATAATAATTTAAAAACATGCTTGCAATTGTGAAAGAGATCATGTGATGAGTGATGGGATAACTGATAACATTATCAAACAATAAGCACTTGTCTTTGGTTGTAATATCCATGAAAAAATTTCCTTATCAAATAATAAAATACGCTTCAAATTTACTTCTCATTCTATTTAACATTTTAGCTCAAAAACTGACTGTTCGTGAAAAAATTACAATGGGCAATGCCAACGGAAACAAAATAAGAGAAGATTTTGTCAGCTTAGATGATAAAATGATATTTTACACGACGCAGTAATCTGTTAGCCTTCAACAAATAAGATAATGAAATAGATTATTCAAAGCTTTGATGTCACCTTGTGTAAATCTTGTGTTATCACTCAATCATAAAGTCGTAAAACGTTAAAAGTTTGGTTAAAAATATGTGTAATGCTAATGTCTATCTGTATGTATGTATGTAGTTTGGAAATTGTACTAACAAGGCCACACAATAAGGTTAAACTGTTTTTAAGTTGGAATAAAAATACCATTTTTTAGAACGAATGAAATTTACTCGTGAATATTTTTCTTTTATATATTTCCACTTTTCCACTTCGTTTTATCCCTTTGACTTGCATAAAAATATGTTACACTATTTCGAATTAACTTTCAAATGAAATATTATTTAAAACAAAAAAACCCAGATGTAATGTCATATCCCACATATCCGATAACATATGTAAAGATAAATATAATCTTTTTAAATGTATTGGAGACATTTGAAAACACAACCTTCAATACATTACATCTTAGATTCAAGTAATAAGTGAATTGGTGAGATTATTCCAAAACATTTTGAGTAATATCAAATACTATTTATTACTCAATACAGTATTTACAGTAAAAACGTCCTCAGATTTATGAAATTATATAATACACAAGTTTTGGGTCTGTTTGTATTGTTTGATCAAAATTTACCATATTACATAATTGTAACTGAATCAATGTGGTTTTGTAATATGGTGTGCCATTTTCACTATTTCATTGCTATGCTTTCTCAAATATTCTATGAAAACCTGAATGTAGTGCACAAATATAAAGTTGTAATCATCTGTGTATTTTTAGGTGCTATTGTGTTGTCAAATGATTATCAAAACAGTAGTTTTAAAGCAACATAAAGTTTTTACGATTACTTATTACTATTGGTTGAATACATATGGAACATTACGCGACCGGAAATAAATTTCGTAGCGAAACGGCAAATATACATATACTTCATTAAAATGATTAATATATGCTTTCAAAATCATACTTATGTTAAATGAGAAAACTATAAC
>JAQFXM010004759.1:0-16399 GCA_034693345.1 Entomobrya multifasciata
CCCCATGCTGCGAGGTTGGCCCAAAATTGGCCAAAGTAACTTTCAAAGGCCTGTTAACAATGGACGCTATAAATAACACGAATCTGGAAAATCGAAATTTTTGACGGCTGGTCCCGAAAAAATTTACTCACTTTCAGTTTGCAAAAAATAGCAAATTACGTCTTCCTGCTGCTCGTTCACAGATCAGGGCCGTAAGTCGTTTTGTGTTGTTAGGGTTTTACGACATATGAGCGCCGATTCTAAATTTAAACTTATTCTTTTGATAAATTTTGCTTCTAATTAATCAGAAAAATAGTTTTTGACAACTTGGCATCAATTAACTCAAAATCATTGCAGACAAACCCGAGAAACGTGGATTAGAATGCAAACTTAGACTAGAGTTTTAGTTCCACAAACTGCAGTTTTCATTGGTTAGTATTAATTTAGTCCATGGTTTTGCCTTAAAAGTCGTTTATATCGCTTGAAAAACACCAATATACTACAAAGATGTTTTAAATGTGAAGACTACTCCCAAAATTCGCACATTTAATATGAACCAGAAACTCGACTTCCGGAAAAATATGTTACGTAATTTAAATTGTTATGGTTGACGCCTCTAAAAAATATTTCTGTCACTAATAGCGTAGAGAAATAAACACAACTTATAAAAATAAACAAAAAATACCCCAAAAGTCCTTGAAATAAATTATAATTAGTTTTTCGCAATTGCGTCATTTCAATATGATCTTCTTATTGTTCTGTCACAAACATGATACGAATTATATGAGCGAATTTTGAGAGTAGTCTTCACATTTAAGACGTCTTTGTAGTATATTAGTGTTTTTCAAGCGATGTAAACGACTTTTAAGGCAAAACCATGGACTAAATTAATACTAACCAATGAAAACTGCAGTTTGTGCAACTAAAACTCTAGTCTAAGTTTGCATTCTAATCCACGTTTCTCGGGTTTGTCTGCAATTATTTTGAGTTAATTGATGCCAAGTTGTTAAAAACTATTTTTCTGATTAACTAGAAGCAAAATTTATCAAAAGAATAAGTTTAAATTTAGAATCGGTGCTCATATGTCGTAAAAACCTAACAACACAAAACGACTTACGGCCCTGATCTGTGAACGGGCAGCAGGAAGACGTAATTTGCTATAATTTTGCAAACTGAAGGTTTATTTTGACTCAAAACAACTTATTCTATCGGATAGTATATGAAACATTCATGTTTGGGTTTGAAATCGAAGTAATACTCAATCAAATTTTAACCTTTGCAATACTTTCGGAACAGGTAAATTTGGAGATTTTTTTTCGAAGTAGCGTATATGTTAGGGGTTTCATGAGAGAGTACACAAGTGCATATGATTAGATGCAGAAAACAATGGTCTATCTTATTATGAAAACCGATTTTCAAAATTCCGACGCATGTAAAAGTTATGCCGATTTTGCTTTCTTTGCAATACTTTCGGAACAGAGTGTATTTTGCACACACACAGCATAAAAAAACGAATGGAAGCATGGTTAAAAAAACAGATCATACAAGCAACAAGACAAAGACAGATAGACAGGAGAAGTGTACACTTCTCTTCTACCTTTTGCACCAAACTACCTCTCAATCAACTAGCAAATCAAATAAGCACACGTCACGTAATAGTAATCATATCAGCATAATAGCAGGGTAGTAAGTTTTACTAAAAGCAGGCAAGCATTCAAATGACATGTAGTAAAAAAAATATGTGATGGCAAATTGTAGTTTTTTATTTTTTATTGCTGTTTTTTATGCATTTATTTTTCGTGTAGATCATGATAAAACATGTATGCATGCTTGTTTGTTTAGTGGTAGGCGTAAATTTTTTGGTAGAAAAATATGTGAAATGGTTTTGAAAAAAAAGATTTAAAATGTCCTCTTTTTCTGGAATGTTGGTATGTAATTTGTTGGCTTGTCGTTTATAACGTGTCACCTTGAATAACGAAATATATTCTATTAGGCTTTGAAAAAAATTTTAAACGAAAAACTGCAGAAGCAGCAGAATAGCGGAATATTAAAAAAAGAAGAGATTCGGGTCATTGATCATGTTTATGATTCGTGATCATCATTGAAAATTGAAAAAATATGATTCATTTCTTTCTTTCTACAGAGAGCTTTTTATTGAATTGCATGCATGTGATATTTACCAAAGTTTACAAATTATGGTGTCATCTTACTTGGTAGACACAGCAGCAGAAGAGGAGAAGACTGATAAATTCATGTGAATGTGGTTGGTAGGTTGCGTGTAATGTGTGATACACGATATTTGTCTTGTTCTGCTGAATCAACTGAGTTGCTTGGATTTAACCCTTTTTTTCTGTTCTTGATCTCTCTTTGTTCGCTCGCTCAGCTTTTCTGACTTTCTGAGTATCCATTCTCTCATCATCACTAAACCAACTACTGTGTTTACCTGCTAATGAATCTCTACTTTTTCTTACTGCGTAAGTCTTTGACTACTTATATTGAGCAGCCATGTGACGGTAGGTAAGTTTTATGTTTTATTTTTGGGGGGTTGAACGGAAGGCAGGAATTAAGAAGAATTGTATAATAACGGTGGTAGCAGCGGTTGGTCTCTGCATCTGCTGTGCTCAGCACAGCGGTCACTCACAATGACAAATAATTATAATAGCATTTAGTAGTGCAAAAAAAGGCCGCAAAAATTAAGTTAAGGTTAAAAAAATGCACAAGCCAAAAAGAGAAGAAGTCAGTGTCATTATCGTTTTGACCATAATAATTAAGTGTAATGTGCTTAGTAGCAGGTTATTTTGTACCACATCGTGAGACGACGAAAGAGGACTGCTAATGATATAAGCGGATTATTGCACACAAAAAAAATGAGGAGGATTGCAGTTTTTTTGTTTGTATTCTTGAATAAGAAAACATATTCAATATTATATGAGGTACGAAGCTAAAAAGTAAGCAACACAGTTGCCACTTGCCACTTACTAAGGTACGGTCTTAGTAGAGTTATGTTGAAGGAAGGAGGAACAGTTTACGTGGTACACACAGTGCAATGGCATAGTAAAATGGATAATAATAATAAATGATCATGTTGATGATGATGATAATGACGAGGAGGATCAAAGTCTGTAATGCAATAATGGTAACACGCGCGATGATGATGACCTTTGCGAAACGGAACAGAGACATGTGTATGTATAGTTGATAGTGTGTGTATAGGTAATATTTAGTATTTATGCATTTTGAAATGTAGGCAGATATTTTAACCCGAAACAAAGATCCAAAAATGAGTTTAGTCACTTTGCATAGAAAATTGGAAAGAAATAATTTTGTGTATGTGGCCATAGCTGTACACTTATTTGGTGCGAGACATGAAGAAACACTAGCATATAGATCATTTGAGTCAAATAATATGCTATTATGATGACGAGAATGGCCATTGGTCAACAGAGTACACGACGACGACACAGAGTGCTAAATGAAATGAATGCCTGTAATGTTCACAAATGTCATCATACTCATCTCATCGCCATCCATGTATACACAATGTAAGCACAGCAATGAAATATCCATTTATTTTAGCGCCCGTTAACTAACTGCCTGATTTGTGGGATTCCGTTAACTACAATTTGTAAACGCATGTTACATAATCTTTTAAAAGTGAACAGAGCAAAAGGGATACTTGTTTTTTTTACGCAATGCATTTAAATAATACGTGACATATTATTATACGCATGCATACGCAACAAAAAAGGGTTAAATTGATGGTTGAGTGTGTACGCAATAAATATAAATAAATGCAAATTTTGTCGTATTTGTGATGATTGCGTTTGCAGCAGCATCATAATCAGCACATGAACGGTAAACAGGTGTACAGATGAATAGCTATGATTACAGTAGAGTGTTATTGATTGCTAATATTATTATAGCTTATAAATAAATAAAAATATAAAAGGGTTAACATCATCGTACTTCCATGGCCACTACGTAAAAAGAAAAATGGGCGGTGGAAATCCTCCATATTTATCCATTCCAACGCAGTAAAACAAAAATCCTTAACCCTTTCCGTTTCATATTTTTTCCCATTCCATATTTATTATTATTCCTTCTCCACCCTCTCCTACATGTGTAATAACTTTTGATGCATATCCTTGCCAAAAGTGCTGAGATTTTTTCGTATTTTTTCTCTCGCTGGTGAGATGATGAGTTGTCTAGGCATCTTGTTGAGACCGTTCCAACTTCCAACAACTCAAACTTCCAACTCAACTGCCTGAGTCATTCAAATCCGCATTTTCAGCAAAGTAACATAATAAGCAGTTGCACTAGTGGTGGTACAAATATATATGATTTTAACCCTTTCTTTTGTACTTCAATTATGGTTGGTATGGTTTAGTTTCTGCTAAAGGACTGTGTGGACCTTTTGAATCAATTTTTTTCTCTCTGTGTCTGTCACACAATCCATCTCTTTGGCATCTTCAATTATCATCATCCTGATTTTCTCTTCTCTTGCTTGTCTTTCGACTTGACTTGAAGAAACCTCGTTCTCGTTGTTGCTTTTACAAAATGGCGATATATATGGCATGAACATGAGAGGCATAATATATACGACATGACATGCATTGCAAACCCATTCATTATTCTTTGCAAGAGTAGCAACACAAACCATTTATTTTGCCATTCATAAAAAAATGGAATATAAAAATAAAACTTTGGATGGATCAAGTGTGTTCTCTCTAGGCTCTCTCAGAGCTCTTGTTACAAAGCACACAACGTAAAAATGCTCTGCTTTATTGGCTGCTGCACAACAAAAAAAGCAGTCAGTCGGTAGACTAATTTTAGTCCACTGTCTTTTCTTTTTGCTCATCTTGATGATGAACGAGAGGATAATGTGAAACCCAGCAACCAGCAATGTCATTTAATGTACAATTTTTTTCATGGTAATGTACATAATATTTCATATTATGCAAATGTGTGGTCTTATTGCTTGGCTTAAATCATCACGATGCTGCTGTTCAAATTTTTTTCATCTAAATTCCCAGGTTTGCCTGGGAGCTACCTGAATTTAGCAACTATAAAAGTAACTGTAATTGACTTAATATTGCATACACGCTTGGAAGTTAATAGCACAGGCAAAGCAAAGTAAGTTGTAGCAAAAGTTCTACAACTAATAACCTTGAATTTTTATACTTTACTAAAACCGCAATAAATTATTATTATTGTTAGCAATAGCCAGCATTGCACTTATATGGGGTTGAGGTAAAAATACAAAATATATTTTAGTATAATAATGATGGATAATGTATTGTACAGCAGCGTAACTAGAGAGATGTAAAAGTACTCGTAAAAAAAGGGTTAAATCATCGTCAGGTCAAATCAGCAACAAGTGTATTGAGAGTGAGATTGAGAGAGACATGACATGAGTTAGTTGAATTGCTTCTGGATAATACCTATTTTTTAACATTTTTTGTTCCTCAAGTTAGGCTTGATTGGATATATGGGTAGATGGGAATAATATATTGTAGTGGTGGTGTGGTGTTATCAGTATCAGCAATTCAGCAGTAAAGATAAGCTGTACATGATGCATATGCATGTCTATCGTATACACAACAATATGCAAATGAAGTGTTTGTTTAGTGTAGACTATGGGCTTGGTCTTTTGGTTGAAAAAAAAGTTTTAACAAAATTGACTGAGATGAGGTGAGCAGACCAGACCTTGGGTTTTTTGGAGGTGCTAGTGATATGCATAAATATTAGCTATTACCCATGTCCATAATAAAAATGAGGATATTGACAAATGGAGTACAAATTTGGAATTGGTTGCCATGATGCCATCCATCACATGGACATCACTCTTATAACTTTGTGTATGGTAAATGTTTCCGGTGGTGTATAAATAATGATGACCTGTAGAGATAATATTATGTTATCATCAACATCTGCGGAGTTGAGTTGCCAGGGAAAATGGAGATGAGAAAACGAATGTTGTATTTTATCATTTTTTCCCCCGTGATCTAGATGAGTTTCTGTCGAAATTGGAGAGACAAATCAATTTTCTGTGCTGCTGTGGCTGTTGCTAGGGATAAGTAAAGACAAATTGAATTTTTTGATTGGGTTTGATTGTTGCCCACCACATGTGTCCATGCTTGCATGTCCTTGCCTTTTCTTTAATATTAATAATAAATAATAATCCTCTTACGCAACCAATAACCATGATCATAGACTTGGGACAATGATGATTTTGATTTGATTTTGAAGTTATTGAAATTTGATGTGATTGCAAAATGAAAATATGAAGCAATGAAAGGAATTGGTATTCAAGACCCCCTCCAACCCCAAAATTAAAAATCCTGTCGGATATCACATATCGTCATAAAAATATTGTACATCCGTTTCCTATCCAACATTCATTCGTCTCAGTCAGTGGAATAAATAAATGGTAATGTAATATACTTTGTAGTACTAAATTTGCAATAAAGACTTTATTCAGACGACTACGACGCATGTAGGAAATTTGCAAATATGTAAAATAAGAATAAAAATATGAGAGAGAGAGGAAGGTAATATGAGATGTGAGATGATGACTTCATCTCTTTTTGGTTTTTAACCCTTTTAAACATGAAAAAGAAACTCGTGTACGTACATTAAGCAGTGCAGTTGAAAAATTATTATTCAAACAAACAGGATTCTTTGAAGAACGATGTGTGGTGTTGATGGCGATGATCTACGGATGATTTTTTTGCCGCTAATACGGTTTTAATGAGAGTTTAACCTATACAAACTATATATAAACGTATTAACGTAAGGTATTAGCTAATTAGTCAAATCATTCAAATCGAGTCAGTAAGGTAGTCATACTAACAGAGAGTCAGAAAACCAAGTTACGTCTGTGTGCAGTCTGTGTAGTCTCTTTTTGCGAATTCGCTTTGGTTTTCTTCAACATTTTTCATCTTTTGTCTGTGCAGTAAACCAAGAAGACTAAAGAGAAGAAAAAAAAATATGCTACGTAAACTACAATGCTCTTATGCTTTGCAGATATTTTTGCATTATCATCAACATCAACATAGCAGTTTTCCATTTTTTTCTGCATCCGCGTTCATTCTTCTCAGATAGATGAGCTTTAATGCTCAACTTTGCTATTTTGTTGAGGGTGGAGGAGCAGTTTATAATATTATGTTTAAGTGCATGTATATTTTTTTATGATATGCTTTGTTCACAGTTTCAACAAAAAAAAATATGTGCGAAAGCTTTGAAAATCTTGTACGGTCTTTAGCACAGCGCAGCGGCACCATCTTCATTGAACCTTGTAGTATAGACTGCTGACTTGACTTGCAACATAAAAAATATGCACTTTTTCTACTGATTGCATTGTTGCAATTTCATTGTTAAACATTTTTTCTATAGCTCATTGTTGTCGATTAGATTTGCATTTGCAAGCAAAAAACATTTCAAGAGAAGTCAGTCAACAAAGTAGCAATAGTAAAGCGGCTGCGGCTGATGGTAGGGTTTTTTTCCTCGTGAATTTTCCTTGTTAGATTTCATAAAATAGGGAAAAGGTAGAGATGGGATGATGGCCCGTGTCAAAACAATTCCCGGAAAGTCCAGTAATAAAAGTAATAAATCTGAGATAGCAACTTTTTTTATCGTATAAATGTTTTCGATAAGCTACATGAAAGATAAGCACATACGACAAAATGATTAATGATGCGATGATGAGACTCATAATCTATGCGAGAGCAATTTTGAATCATAAAAAAACTGTGGCCATTATACATGCCACAGTTGACTGGCCTTTTTGTATCACACAGGACAGAATATTATTTCTCTTTTGTTCAGTTTGAGAAAATGCCAAAAGCTGACCTTTTGTTAATTATGCACCTTTGGCGCTGGCGCTCGTGTTGATGACGCCAACTTGCAAAAAAAAACTTACTGGTGTGATGTTTTTATTAGGGTAGGGATTTAAATCCAACCAGCGTGTTTAGTCGTTGAAGTTTAGTGCCTAGATCCAGACCAGGAGTCAAAAGGAAAAACTGTTGTCAAAAAATTGATTTTCTGGAAATTAAACAGTGATTCAAATTCTAAAGTATAATGGAAGGACGCTAGCTAATACACGTGTAAGTTTACAACAAAAAGTGTATTTTTTCTCTCCTCAAATCGCGAAAAATAGCCTATAAAAGTGGGATTCTATTTTTCTATACACCCATGTTTTTGTGTGGGTACCGTTGACAATGTAATTGAAAGTGTAAAAGCAGCTTAAAATATCGAAAAGTGCTTCTAGTTAAAGTATATTTATTTTTATGTTTTGTCAAGAACTCTTGATCTCCTCCATTTCAACCATAAGAGCAGGCAAAGTTGAAAAATAAGGTTCATTATATTTTTTGGTCGAGACGTGTGTGTGTCGGTGGTGTAAGTAAGCCTTGTTTTTTATCAGCCTGTGTAAAAAATATATCACTCAATTTTTTTCAACAAAAAAAACCAACGAAACGAACGTAACGACGACAAGGCGTAGACGACCCAATAATCCGACTCATTTTCTCCCTCTCTCTCTCTTGTCAATAAGCTTTGCTTTTTACTCTCGTATGAATTAAGGGATCAACCATGAAAAAAAGTCACAAAGCCTTTCCAGACTAAAGGAATATAAATAGTTACCTCAGTGAATAGAATAACTTTTTATTTAACATATTTCATGAATGCTCCCCTAAGCTTAAATTCAGTAGGATTTTCTCCCTCATTTTCCCCATTTATTGTCCAACTGCTTCTCATTTTCACTCTGAAAGGAGGAGAAAGAAAAGTGTTTGTATTTTTTTGCAGTATCGGTGGTAGAGAAAGAAAACAAAGGCTTTACTACTTTTTCTCCCTTGCTCCACACACACCAAACCAAACAAATCAAATCACATTTTCCAGGGAAAATGAAAGCACGCAAGCAAAAGTGTTACAAGCATGCAATTTCATGCACGATTGTTCGAGGTTTTCATATGGTGTCATAGTCATGTGCCATATGGAATGGAACATACTTTTTCTCTCTTGGTTTCCTAAGCTATTTAAGTAGGCCAAGCTCCAAATTCATTATTAAAAAAATGGTGAGTCTTTTATTGTCCTCGGGGGTTTTACCGTGACCACAAAAACGTTATAGCTTTTTTTTGAGCTATTCACAAACGAACGACAAGGATTATGGATGAATGGAGAATGTACAAGATCAATATTTTTTAATGGCAACGATCAATTCCAAGAAATAATTAATTTGGTACGAAACCAAGGGAAAAAATGAGTAAATATTCCATCATTTGCATTTTGGTTTGGATTTTTTTTTTGAATAAAAGAACTACATTCGTTTTTTTTGCAACAAAAGTTTTTAGTTTCCTAAAAAACTTTCGCTTTTGTGTAACAATCACTTCTACTTTTTGCTTACCATGTTTGTTCAATATTGATATTTGATACCCTTTGTGTTTTTGAAGTTTCGCCAAAATCAATACATAGAAACATAATCAGTATGAATGATTTTTTTTCTGCGTTTTAAAACAACCAGCAAGAAAAAAGAAGATGAGTAAAAATGGTACTTTTTCATATTTATTTATTTTTCTTCTTTGTAAACTCTGCGTGAGTACAGTTTTTCTATGTATTCTTTTTATATGTTTATTTATTTATTTTTGGGGTATAAATGTGTACATTTTTATGCCTTTTTCCGGGTCGTTCGGTTCATTCAGTTGGCTGACTTAAAAAGAATGTTTTATATAAAGATCGATATCGAAAGACATGGTAAAATTCATAAAATTGTATAGACTTTAACATGATCCGTGATCCATCCCTACTTTTCTAGAATTGTACTCTCACTTTGTTCGCAGATTATTTTTTTGTTTCAAATTAGCAGATTGGTAGATGCCTACGTTATGAGCTCTCACTTTATTTACATAATTTCCTGGACATGCATAAAAAGCTTTGGTAGAAAAAAAACGGTAGCTCTGCTAGTTTTGCAATCTTTCTACGTAAAAGCTGTCATGGAATTCCAAGAGCACTTTATTCAGTATTCAGTTTTTTTTGCCAAGGGAACAGCTGCAGCTGCATAATTATAAATTATACAATAATAATAGATTTTTATACAAATTATGATTATAAGTTAAGTGTATGGATGTATAAGTAAATATGTACTATGCTAGAATACACTAACAGTTTTAGCATGATAGAAGGTCTTGCACCTTTTGCCCTCCTTTTTTGCTTGATTTGGTTGGGGGTTTGTCTCGTAAAACGTAACTTGATCTCATCTCTCCATCTCGCCTCGACACTTTCGCTGTTTCAACAAACAAAGTCATGCGTCATCTCCGTCATCATCGCCTTCGCCACATACCGCATACCATGCCACATTTAGAGCCCCCCAAAAGTCCCTATAATATCCTCTCATCTTGTCGTCACAAATCAATTATTATTTTCCAAAATAATCAGAGTGACAGAGTTCATTGATCGTCAGCGTCAAAATCATGACCTGAAAAAAAGACATAAATGCTGGTTGGCTTTATGAGGCAATTTTAGAAACAGAAACAAAATAGAGATTCTTTTTTAGGGAAAATTTGAATGAAATTTGTGAACGAGCAAAAAAAAAAATTCATGAACTTTTTTTTAAAAAGAAGAGTTAAATGGATTTCAAGTGGTAGTGCTCTGGCATTTTCGGTAGATAAACGGTGAAAGAAAATTGTAAGCGTCGGTAAAATTTTATGATTATTTTTATGTTTTGTTGACTTCTGACTTTTTAGTGTTTGTCATGCAAAAAAACATGGAATGCTTACAACGCAACAGCACGCGTGTGCATTTATGTTATTTCTTTCGGGAAAGTCATTACTTTTATTATCATTGTTATTTTTATTACATGACCATGTATTTATTTAGTGCCGTGAATTATGTCGAATGTTAGGGAAAGTTGAATATATTCATTTTTGGACTGCTATTTTTTTCTTGACTTCCGCACACTTATCATCTTGATAAATCCGCTTGAAAAGGAAGATAAACATTTGAAAAACTTGCTTGTTAGCTTGTGTAAATGCATTTATTCTGGACCATCTCCGCCCACGCATTAACCAAAAAAAGATGAAGAAGATTCACTTGCGTATTTAATGGATTCTGTTTTAATAATTTAGTAAAAAAAGGCTCATGTTGGCTGTTGGGTGGTAGTATAGTGGCTTGGTTTAATACAGTAATCATGCTTACAAAATGATGATGAAGACGATTTAGAGGAAAAAGTGAGTGTGGGCCAAAAAAAAATTGTATAGGTAGATAGATAAATGGATAGGTTTAAAGAGAGAGAGAGACTGTTATGTGAATGTGTGTGTGTGTGGCTGGCGTGTGTCTGGTGTGGAGATCAACAGGCATGAAAAAAATATGATGATGATGAGATTACATTTTTACGCGTGTTACGTATGAGCACATTTTACTACAAAATACACACATTATCCCCATCACACATATATAATATTTTCATCTTCACGCGTCTTTAGAAGAATAAAGAGTTTTCGTTGTTTCATTCTTCAAGCACACCTGCCCACTTAACTACCTGTACACCTATGTACCTTAAAAATTGGTTACAATTTAATGCAATGGTTTTATGTATATTTTTAGTAAATTGAGGCTGGGACAATAAATAGGTCCCATCCGATAATTTTGTCGGTTGCAAAATGTGTATTTGAATACACAGACTTATATATACGTTTTTCAACCGACAAAATTATCGGATGGGACCTATTTATTGTCCCAGCCTCAATTTACTGTTACGTTATTGCCGGCCGCAATCGAAAAATATTAAAGTACCGTTATAAAATGTGAGCAAGATTTGCACGTACGTAAACATTCTAGGTAAAAAAAAACATTAAATGTTTATGCAATTCTATATTATTAACAAATTGGGATAAATGGAGACATCAAAAAAAAAGTTTTAAAAAAACATGTATTCTTTAAAAAAAAGTTTCTTTAAAAAATGTCGCCAGAGATGAAGAATAATAAAAATGTATGAATAGCTTGTTATTTTTGTTTGTCATCGTATCATCATCCATGTAAGAAAAATAATAGGAGGAAAGTATGTCATCATCATCATTTTTATAGATATTTTAGAAATAAAAGGGTTGTATCAGTATTCTTTGTTGACAAATGAGCAGTAATATAATACCGCATAATACCAATTGTAAGTTTCCAGAGAGGAAGTTGTCTGGAATAGCTTAACATGGCGTTCTCATAAAATCTTTGAAGAATGTCGCTATTTTAATATGATTGCAATTTACATAGCATTGTGTCTCCGATTTCTGCTGATAGCTTGTTATTTCGGAAAATTGATCAACTGGAAACGGATCCGATATAATTTTATGATGAGCATCTCATCTCGTGATATTATTATCGTTATTGTCATCACTCATCATCACACACACTAATGAGCTGGTCCGTGATGGCAAATGAGTTTAGCAAGCAGTGATGTGTAGGTAAAGTAATTTACGTTGATGGATAATTATTTTGGTGACGTGTGTGAAGTGAAATGATGTTGGTTGAATAGTGAAGGTCTTCACTATCTGATAATCCTCTGTAATCTCTTTTACTAAACTGCTGATTTGATCGCACATAATGCATATATATACCTGCTGAATCCAATTTGCCATGCTATAGCACAAATTCTTTTGTGTTGACTCTTCAACTCTTTTCTTATCTGATGTCTGAGTGAGTGAAGTCATTATAGACATAAATGCATGAATCGTACGCGTAGTTGGTTTAACAAGGGAAAATAAATGGCAATGGCAAGTTTCACTTTTTCTTTATAAAACTTTGAAGATCCGTGAACATTTTTGGGTGGTGGGCATATTCTTGGCAATGACGATAGTAAGTAATTACCTATTTGCTGCTGCACCTGTTTGTAGTAATTACATAGATAGATGAACAGACAATGTTTTTATGGTTGGGTTGAACATGATGAAAACGCGAAGTTGTCAAGGAATTAGTCATGTTTAAATTTAATTTGAAAGAATGGTCATTGATGTGTCATGGAACTTTGCTCCATAAAAAATTAAGTATAATGGAACGGAATTTTTTGATGGGGCACAGTTAACATTGAGAAAAATATTGAGCTGGTTAGTAAGTAGGTAGGTTAGTGCAAAAGCAGGCAATTCCTATGCTAAGCATAAAGATGAATAATGAATTGTTTTTGTTTTGCTGGTCACATATTCGGCACGCGTGCGTGCAGCGTTGACAAGTAAATTAATGCATGAAAAAATAAGCCGTTTGTAAAAATTTTTGGGTAGTTAATGGGAAATTTGTTGTTTGAACTACAGATGAGTATTGAGAATGTCTGCAAACAAAGATCAACCAGCGAAAGTGGTGGAGCAGATGCCAGGGGAAGGAGGAGAAGAAGAAGGCGGCGGTGGAAGGGGTTCATTATCTGGCAAGCTACCAACCACGACCAAAGGGAAAAGGGGGGACAATGCTCCAGGAACTATTGGAGGTGGAGGAGGGGAAATCCCTGCAAAAACTACAACTTATGTGTTCCCCCCGGTATCTTCAGAACTGCTGTCTGAAAGTGTTAGTGGAGGAACAATCGGAGGAAGTATTCCTCATCAAGGAGTAGTGGCAGAGTCTTCACTATCATCTCAACAGGGTTTCTCACAACATAAAGATATACAGGCGCAGACTAATAACCCAAGACTGACAAGTACGACGAGGCAATCACTGAAGAGAAAGGAGGTAGAAGGGTGTACGAGCGCAAGTTCTTTCACTTCAGCGACAATGGGAGCCGCATTTACTACCCGAGTAGCCCCACCGCACCCTCAACAAGAATCGATACTTCTTAATCAGAGCAGTGCGCCGTCGGTCACTTTGAAAGGCATTCCGACAACTCAAAGCGTTGTACGTGGAAAGCCACCACTACTCAAAACCGCGTCATTAGGTCCAGGCATTTCCGCTTTTGGAAGTGAAGAAGAGCGACAAAAAACTATTCAGCAACAACAACAACAGGCAAGCAAAAGCGGAGTTTTGCAGTCAGCCGTGGGCCGTCTTCAGAATCCACTGCCAGCTTGCAGCCTGTCGGGCAACAACAAAGTTGCGACTAGTTATAATCAGCAAATTCAACAGCAGCAGTCGACTGACAGTAGCGGTGTTGTTCAAGTTCAGACTTCTCGTCTACAGCAAGCCCCTCATCATCACAGTCATCAACATTATCCTCCTCCTCACCATCATCAGCCCTTGTCTGTATCAATCAGTTATGGAGGAGGGCCAAGTGTCACTGGTGGAGTGAGTATACCTTCAGCGATGAGAATGCCTCCAAAGTCTGCTCTCAAATCGGGCCATATCCGAAGTGCTAGTCACGGTGGTGTAATAGCTCCCAATCGAACGATTGATTTGTCCTCCTCCACGACATCAACAGAAGGACCCTCCACAGTTGGGATCCCAACAAAGCCTTCAGCCATGAAAAGAGGTCACACTCGAGCCGCCTCCCAAGGTCAAATTGTGGAGGATTCCGGGGGTCCACTAAAAAGCCATAGTAGAGCCCCGTCTAAGACTGACTTCATCCTGCCTCCAGGTCACCTGGAAAAGGAGAAGGAGAGGGAGCGAAGCAGTTCGAACAGTGTGCTCAGAGGCGGCACTGGGAGTGGGCCAGGCGTTGAAGGCATACATGGTCCGGGTGTGGGTGGTTTCAGAGGCTACGAGTCAGATGCTCCCCGCTTCCCTGGAAAGGGCCACTCACGCCAAGCGTCTAGAACGGAGTCGATTTACACCCTGAGGAATCATCCCATCCCGGGTAGGAGTAAGCTCTTCTTTTGGAGGAAAATCAAGACTGAAAATTCGAGATATCGAACGATAGTGCCGAACCACTGTGTTGCCCCAGAGACCTCGACCTCGTCAGATCAGCACCCGAATAGCAAATACTGCAACAATCGGATCTGCACCACCAAATATACGGCCATATCCTTCCTGCCAAAAAATTTGTTTGAGCAGTTCCACCGTTTTGCCAATCTCTATTTTATTTCCATTGTTCTTCTGAATTGGTTCCCGCAGATTTCCGCCTTTGGCAAGGAAATCGCCATGCTACCAGTTATGTTCGTGTTGGGCGTTACGGCTATCAAAGACTTGTTTGAAGATCGCCGAAGATACAACTCGGATAAAAGGATTAACAACACCACTTGTCGGGTTTGGGACAGGTAATCAATTTTAACATTAAATAAATCTTTATTTAGAAAAATGGGGCCATAGTCACGATTTTTTTGCTCTAATACACCCGTTTTGGTGCTATAAAAAGTATAAAAGAATTGCATGACGACATGAACACACACACACATGTCTCACATGTGTACGTGTGTGTGTGATCTTCTATCCAAATATGGACATTGTTTCCAATGCACTTGTTATAATGCTACGTCTGCTGACTTCACATCTGTTTCGAAGATAGGGCGTCATTTACGTCTTCTTATGTTGCATCATCGTCATTGCAAATATTTATTTTAAACTCAAATTCAGCCAGCTCACTTAAAAGTAGATAAAAACTTTGCATTGCACACTTTTTTGCTGGCATCATCACTATCATTATCCTAATTGCTGTACAAGATGACTTTACAATCGACGAGAGTTTGTCATCACACAAATTAATATGATATTTATGGTCGCTGTCTCAAGGCTAAATCTTTTAAACAAACTAAACTCAAATCAAATAAAGACAATCAAGATGCATAATTGGATGATGATAATGATAGCATGTGCTTGCTTGTGTGTAGCTTGTGTTATATTTTTTTGTGAGCTGGTAAACAAATTTAATTGATAATTATGGAAACAAGAAAGATTTCGGCAGTAAAGAAAGGGGCGACTTGAGATGTTTCGAAAGAAAAAATATTCATGTTAGGTTGTTTGAAAAAATGTAACCTTGAAATTATTTTGATTGTTATTAGATGATTAATTAGTCTAGTCAAAAGAGAGGAAGGGAGAAATTTATCATTTGTCATTGTAGACATGTATGAATTTTTTAGTAATTGGATGGGTTGATGTTCTATGGGTTTTCAGTAAACAAGGGCGCTACGTCAAAGTAAGATGGAAGGAAATGAAAGTGGGAGACATTGTTCATTTAAGTTGCAACGAAGCTATCCCCGCCGACATCGTTATACTCCGTTCTAGCGACGCAACCGGCCTCTGTTACATAGATACCATGAATTTGGACGGAGAATCCAACCTGAAACAACGAGAAGTTGTTCGCGGTTTTATCCAAAAACAACGGGAGTTTGATGTGTCTAAGTTTGACGCAACGCTTGAAGTGGAAAGACCGACCACAAAGGTGTACCACTTTTCCGGAAAGTTGATCCACAAGACAGACCAGAAAGAAGTGCCTCTAACGAAGGAAAATCTGCTCCTTCGCGACTGCTACCTGAAAAATACCGACTTTGTGGAAGGAATTGTGGTGTACGCTGGTCAAGACTCGAAGCCT
>JAQFXM010004760.1:0-16399 GCA_034693345.1 Entomobrya multifasciata
CATGTCAAATTACATTATTGTACTAATTTTTAGACGAATTCGACAATTTAAAAAATTATAGTTTTTAGTCAATTATAGTACAAAAGTTAACTAACTACAAGCAAATTAATTTATTTTGTTAATTGGTACTCTAAATTGAGTTAATTTATCTAATTGTTTGCAAATTCGACATTTCTGAAATTCGAAAAATACATTGTCGAAAAGATTAATCGACGCATTGGGTGGTAGCATTGATATAATGGGTAATGTTACCATTGCACGACCCCATAAGACTTAATTGGCTTGACAATTAAGTATTATAACTTCTGGTCGCAGCACCATAACAATACAGTTCCAACGGAATTAGTTTCTCTGGTCTGGGTTCTTTAATTGTGCACTTACAGAATTTTGTTATGGTGCTGCGACCGAGGTGTAATTAAATTTTAATTAACGAGGCAATTAAAGTTAAAATTAATTTTTTCAAAAAATTCTTTTTTCTAAGAGTATCTAGAACTCGAGTTAATCATTTTCTTAAATACAACTGATGCTTAATTATGTACCTATTTTAGTCCAGAAGACTTAATTGGGCTAAAATAATTAACTTTCAACTGCCTATAACTTGCTTAAATATGGGGCGATTTTGCCCAAAAACGGCACATAGGTTGGGCTTATCCTTCTGCGTTATGCTATTGGCTCTATTATTAATAAAGTTTAAAACTCAAATATGACTTGTTGCGAAAGACGTGACTCCACACTGTATTGAAATCACATTTTTGTTTATTACTTTTAATGCTTCATTCTGTTGTATTATGTGAGTGCGTGTATAAAAAGCGGCTTAATTTATTACAATCAATATATTTACAAAAGAAGAGAGTGTCTCTAGTTTTGCGAGATGGTAAAAAGCGAAAAGCACGCAATTATCATAAAGATGCCAAAGTACGTGTGTGTTTGCGCCTTGTAAAGATGAAAAAGAAACACAGATTCAGGATTCTTCACTCACTCAGCCAGATAGTCAGAAAGAGAGAGAGAAGGTGAGGGTGAGTTTGAGGAGGAGGATTGGAGCCACTAAAGAGCAAGCCCAGCCAAGTGTCAAATATTTATTTTGTTGTAACCGTGTGTCTCTCTCTTTGTGTCATGACATGTCATCCCATTTAAAATTATTGTGATTACTTTGTTCGTTTTTATTTGCATGTGAGCAATAAATACACATGTTTTACTGTCCCGAGTCTTGAATAATATGACATACGGTATGGCATATGGCGTGCATGCATTTTTATTTGTAGATTTTTGCGGTACAGATCTCATTCATTTGTACATATTTTACCATATATTTCTTCTGCTTTTTTTCCTTGTTCAGATTTCATTTCCTGTTTATATTTTCATTTTGACAAGAAAAATTAGGAAAAATGAAGAAAAACAGGGCCATATGAGGATAAATATCACAATCTTAAGAGATATGACAGGACCCTTTTAAGCCATCAACTTTAAAACTTTGTTTTAAAGCAATTATATTACTTGTTGTTTTTCTTGAAGAAGAAAGGTCGTTACGTTAGCCAACTGCTAGATTACTAGACAGAAATTGCTTTTTAAGTAACTCAACAAGTTTTTCCCTTCTCATTCAAGTATGTTGTCTATAAAAACAATAATGTTTCCAGCAGACCTTGATATGATCAATACCGACTGAGGAAAAAAGGTCTTGCTTCAAAAAATAGAGAGAGTGTGTTTGTGTGTGTGCGTGCGTGCAATATGGCACTTGTTTTTCTTAGCCTCTTCTGAAAGTCATTTTTTCTAAGGACGCATTTATCCAAACTCTCGACACGACTTGTAGTGGTTTTTGACTCTATAGATCTTGGTCAGAGTTAAGTGTTTTTGAAGAAGGGATGAAAAAAACATGTCACCTGTTATTGTCATCTAGGCATATTGAAAAAAAAATTATCCCTCTCCATCTCTCCTCTCATTGCAGCCCCTGCCCTGCTGTTGCTCCTGTCGCCAATGCTTGTGGTCTCCAGTCTGTTATGTCTTTTTCCCCAACAAACTGATAACGATCACGATCGTCATCATATCGTGCGGAAGAGAGGAAAGATCATCAACAAGTATAGTGGAAAGAATAAGATGACGACATTTGGGAAAAGGGCAGGAAAAAGAAAACTCTCTCCGGTTTTTAAAGTGAATACTCTTGTAGCGCATTACTTGGGCATGGCTGAAAATGTAATCAGCCGTTATATAACATTATTTGATGGGTTATACGCCATCGAGATGACCTGAACCAAGGTTGAAATGATCCATCTTGAAAAACTCAATCCTGGCCAGGCTAAGGCCAGACGAGACCAAAGACCACTTCTCTATCCATTCATCCAGAAAAAACCACAAAGAGTCAGGATGACGATCAAAAGTCAGGAAAGCTTAAGAAACAATTACTATCCATCCTCTAAGACTTGTGTCCAGTCTACTCAGCTTATCCAACCGAATTATTTGGAGTTTGAATGTAGCAATTCTAAAAAACTTATCGTAAGCCATGGATTGAAAATGGGCTTTGAATTTGAATGTGCTTGAATACTATTTATTTACGATTATTATTATCATTTTACATTGTGATTGTACATTGTTGCATTTTTCTATACTTTTCTTATGGATTGCGTTGCGTGTTTGATGGAGATGGAGGTTGCATCACGCCCAGTAGACGAAAGAACGAGAGGCGAGCTCCAATTTTTTTCATCCGATTTAGTTAAATGGGAAAATGAAATGGGTACTTCTTCAAGTGGACTAACAACAGAGGTAGTTGGTATGGATGGTGGATTATACTCCACAATTACTTAAGAAAAAAGAACCCGAGACGAAAAGATATCATTCTTCTTATACGTGTATGTACTCTTAATAATAAAAAATGATACTTCACATCCAACCAGACACTTGACACAATTGTAGCAAGATAAATTCAAAGAAGAAGGGTTGAAAAATCCTTCTCGTAAAGACAAGTGAATATTAAGAAGCGAAAAAATAACCCTCAGGCCCAAAAGGCTCCACCACCACCAATAATACAGAGCTTGACTCAACTCTCACAAAATAGAAAATAATCTAGAAAAATTACAGTTGAAATGGTTTGATGTGTATATCTGGTTTGTGTAAAAGTTAAATCCGTATACCCTTTCATTACACTGTACGTACGTGTACAGTTTTCCCCATTGAATAGAAAATGAAATAAAAAACCTTCTGCTTGTCTTTCTTATTATGTAATAAATTCACTTGAGAAGTTGAGTAAGAAGGGATCTTTTTTTAATGAAGAGATGTCTTGAAAATTTTATTCATTTTTTTTCATTGGCCCTATGCTCCCCTTACATAATATTATACCTACATGGCATATAAGCATACATTATCCAGTTTTGATGATGCAGGTTCCTTCTCAGAAAACAATTTTGAGAATGCTCTTCTCCTTGTTCTCGTCACGGTAATTTATTGTTTTGTGATGATGATAGCATAATAACCCAAAATGCAGCAGACGCAGTACTACTACTTTTACTACTACTGGAGCTACCGGTATAATATACGTGTGTTCTTGGTTTCCTAATACTTTGTTGTTATCTAGATCATGGAAGGAAAAATATAATAATATAATGAAATGTAATCATGGTGTATATGGTTGTGGATTTTTTGTTATTAAGTGAGCAGTCTTGGTAGACAATTTTGATTTGAGTTTCCTCTTTGTTAACTTTATACACACACAGTCACTCGCTGCCCTTCTGTTGTTGCTTCTTGACTTTTTGGATGCAGCTTCTTAATTCCAAGCATGCATAATTTTTTATCCAGAATAGAAGGAAAAATTGAATTGAATGAGCCATGCAGTCATTATGATTATTACGGAGTGGAGGATCATTGGAATAAACAAGGCACCACCATAGTTGCTCCACCGCAGTATCACGATTTTTCACTTTTTTCCAACGGTGGAGGGAAGTAATAATGAAGAAAATGAAATGCAGGGAGTTAAGTTTGGAAAGGGAAAAAAATATGATCACGTCAGAAAGGGCTACCGTGTGACTTAATTCATTGTTGCGTTGCCTTAATCTATATATATAAATAAGGGGCACTCATTTTCAAGAGATGAGTAATAACCTATAAGACTCTTGTGTATTGCTGTCAAGAAATTAGTTTCGGTAGCTGATCATCACCGCACATGTTTCAAAAAGATGGTGCAATGGTTTAGAAGGAACTACCAAGAATAAATATAAAAAAACAAGCAGCATTGTCTTTTCTCTTCTCAACTTTTCTCACGAGATCAAAAGAAAACGAGTATCATTCTGATTACTTGTTGGAAAGTACACTTCTGTTTTGTTGTATCAACTTCTCAAATATATATTTTTTGTGTGTGATATGCCACTAATTTCCTACAAATTTTGGTTGGTTTTCGATTTCATTTCTCACGTAAACGGCTAATAATACTGTACATAAAAAATACTAGATACAAAAATAGTAAAATATCATGTCATGTGACGACAAAATAATAAGTGAGGTCTCAGCTTGTGAGTATATTTTTTATGTCTTTCGTCAGGTCATACAAGGGAAACAGCAGTGCACGAACATTACGATACAGTTATACTGTCGTCTTGTCTTCTAATAACAATAATTTTCATAAACCCTTTTCTTATAAAAATTTCAGGAAAAAAAGAGGAAATTTGAGTGGGGAGGACCACCTCATCTGACTACGCAGGAGAGGAAAGGTAACATGCTATCATAATCATAATCAACGAAAAATAAGAAGCATCAATTGAATATTATGTTTATCTTGAATGTGTGTGGTGGTTGCTTGCTGCTGTTGAAAGGCTTTACCTACAAGTAAGAAAGAAGATAAGGAAAAATCGTCAAATAATATCCCATTTTCCTCAAAAAAATGTGTGATTTTTATCTCCGTTCTTATCTGCAGAGTGGGTGCACTGACGTGCTCATCTCTTGTAGATCTATTACCCATTACCCAACATTACTTTGATTTTTTCAAAGTGAACTTCCTGCTGATCCGGTTTTTTTTTCTCTGGCTCATCGTACAGCTACTCGAACTCTTAGTTGTCTTGTTGAGCAGAAGAGCACCCCAATAAATTGGCATTTAACAAGCGATTATTGAATGGTGATATGGCAAAGTGCATTTTTTATTTCAATTTAAACTTTTTAGCATTGACATTTGCAAAGGAAGGGCAAAGAAAAAAATGAATGACCATAATAACAGCATTGCAGACTTTACTAGACCACCCGTTTAATATGTCATGTCAAAGACAAAAGGGTAATAATGATCATCATCAACTTTTCTTCACCAACCACCACCACAACTTCTCTTCTTGACTGCTGTTAGCTCGGATATGGCTAATAAATGGAATTATGAATTTTCTTCCTATTTTTCAACAACTGCATTCCATTTCATGTTACATAACTTTACTTGCTTAACTCATCATTATCGACGCTCTCTCTCTACTCTTTTGACTGTATGCTTTTGAGAAAGCAGCAAAAAAACCACAAAAACACAGAGCTTTTCTGTGTATACGTCTTCCTGTTGGAATGACATGACAGGTAACAAGAGCTTCACATGATGATGATCATCATCATGATGATTGCGATGAGATTGTTTTCCGAGGAAAAAGCAAAACCACAAAATATCCTGTGCATTTTGACTATTCCTATTTATTGCAAAAGGAGAAGAATAATCAGACAGAGAATTTATCATTGTAAGCTGCCAGTTTTTTGATGCTATGTTGTTCCTGTATTTTCTTTCTAGTCTGATGTCGTTTTTTGATATGCTCTCTGATTAACTAGATTATTAATATGATTACTTTACGTACATAAAGAGTAAAAGAAGGGAGAGTCTTTTGGTGTGCTCTTCAGCGGGGTGAAATGGATAAACCATGTAAATATCAATATCAGGTTTCAAGATGAGATGAGAAGATGATGAAAATGTCGTGTAAAACCTTTTTACATTACATGTTGTGTGTAAAGTGCATATATGTTAAATGCTGATGATAATAATGAAGCATCCGGGTCTTTATTATAAATTCTCTCTCATTTTTTATTCCATTTTCTATTGTCCCTCGCTGAGTTTTGATGAGCCCATATTCTTTGCTCTGGTTGGTATTATGGTTATTCCTGAGACTACTACACTATCATCATGGATTACATAAGAAAAAATAATAATAAGGAAATCGTGTAGGTGGCGAAACCTGATCTCCGGTTCCTGTCTCTTCTTCTACTTTATTCAGAAAAGAAAACCAAACATTAGTTTAGTTTTTTGTTTGCATTGCCGTATTTTTGTGCAATGAATTGTGAGTAAAATAGTTGGGATTTTTCTTGGTTTTTAAATGCATTCACTACTTTGTGCATGTTTGCTTCAATTTGAAAACGGTGAGGTTTAGGGGGATGGGTGCTATCTTTTTTTTCTTACGAAAGAAAAGGAAATACGCACCCAACAAGATCGGCAGCGTAAAAATAAGTATAAATGGAATGTGTTAGATGAGTGAAATGGACGACATTTCGGAGCTTTAGGATCAAAGTGGGGTTTTGTTGTAAAGATAGATGGATTTAAAGGCATTGTGATTGTGATCTATTTAACGTCAACAGAAACACTGCATATTGGTGACAACAAATCATCATACATAAGCATTAACTGACATAAGTATAATAGTTGATTTCAAACCAACTGACGGTACTATGTGATACATAGCCAAACAATAATCCGCATAGTCGAATTCGCAAACCATAAACCAAAAAGACAAACCGAATTGTATCCAAATTAAAAGAAAACATTTTTACATAAATTTTTAGCCAACATCAATTGAAAATATTTTTTAAAAAACGTGGTTGACGTAGTCGACGGATTGAATGAAAATATGTGCACCATGCCAAATGCAGCCTTAATTTCCATTTTAATTAACAATCAGGTTCATTTCACTATATAATTAAAAATATTAAACATGTGACTTTCAGAAAACACTTCCACTTGATTGCGAGTTTAAATGATAGCAAAATAATCATGATGATCAGTTTACTCCAATAGAAAATTAGAGCAATAAACACTAAATGCAAATTCGCCCACCATCCAACATCCGAAATGCGAAACGAGAAAAAAATCTATTCAATTTCCTTGAATATTCTTACTCCTCCTATCATATTCAATCAAAATCAAATAATAATCATCATAATGGACTTGCGTACTACCCACGTTAAAAGCCAGTCTAATTAATTTTCTTGTCAATAATTTCTCTCTGTTGTTATTACACTGACTATGACTGGCTCCTAATAGTGTAATTTAAAATCATAAAAAATGAACTGTTTTCTTTAATAGATGCACGTCTTTTTTATTTTGCATATTGTCTGCAACTCCCAGTAACATTAACTTCTTTAAAATGAACTGTCTATTGAAGAAGAATGCATTTAAGGTCTATGTCAGTCAACCGAATAGCTCTGCAGAAGTAACAATATATTTAAATGGGTAAATGGGTGCACATCTTTCCATATGAAAATAAACGACTTTGTCAGTGATGATGACGATAAGCAAATGAAAATGTCCATAAGAGGAAAAGGACACATTTAACCAAGTCAAGAAGAAGAGAATTGAAAATGATTAAAAGGATGAATGCTATTGCATTTTGTGTTCACCAAAAATGAATTACTCTTGTGTTTCTTCTCCTCTAATGCTGATCATCAAAGAGAGAGAGAGATCATTTGCATTTCTATTTGTTATTATTACCATGTTTATAGCTGATACTGATGAGGAGGATGTGAACTAAAGGGAAAAAGATTTAACGGTACTCTAAATTCTAAATAAACATTGGGGACAAAAACAATAACTGCTTGTCTTATGCTCATTGTATTCCTTGGTGCCCATCACCTGTTGCTTCTAAAGTCCCAACCCAATAGTCCCTGATTTTTCCTTGTCCTAGAGTCATAATATTAATGACTCACTTGAGTCTTGTATGTTAAAATTGGTAAGCAAAACTCATTACACCATTTTACATTTACAACTTACAAGACGTCTCTTCTCTTCTTTGTGAAGGAAATAGGATCCTAAATAAACAACTCATGTTAGAATTGCTTTGATGGGGGAGAAGAGGGAAAACCAGGTCATGAAGAAAAAATGTCATTTACAACAACGACTCTAGTAAGAAGACCAAGACCAAAAATGTTTTCCCTTTTATATCACATCACACACACGTTCCAATATATAAAAATTCTCTACCCATCTCAGCGACAAAAAACGATGATTATCTTGATGACGACGATGATGATGATTATGAGAGTTGTCTTTTAGTGTGTAAATAGGTACCATTGCCACAGTCTCAGGTATGCAAGATGTGCATTCTTCTTGGTGGCAAGATTTATGGCTACATTTGAATATAGTGGTCTATATACAATGTACACTGATGGTGCTGCCGCCTTTTCTGGGCTAATGGTTGTCGACATTTTTGACGACGACAGGAACAGGAATGAAGGTGACTTACGACTAAGGACGAAGGGATCGTCGTCGGATAGGACCTAGGACCCTTCCAGTAATAAAAATATTTTTATGCGATGATGCGATGGGTCTTTTTCTACGAAGTTTGTCGTGTCGTGAGTTTTTTCTAGGGAAAAGAGAGAGTGAGGCCTTTAGTGGACCACAGAGTATAATATAAGGCCAAGCCTACAAAATTAGGGGTTCTATTGTTGGTCGTGTTAACCTTTTAAATTGAAATGTCATAACAAGACAGGAGGACATACGGTAACATCTCAATGCGACCATATAGTTGTATGTACATTTTACACTTAACACTCGTCCAAGCCTATTTTTAAACTTGGGGAAAACAGTTGGGAAATGAGTTTTAAACTTACACGTAAGTAAGTTTACTTGGAAAAAGATGCAGTTGAGAGATATGAACAGTCAAGAATAATCACAATGATAATGACGAGAGAATCAGTGGAGGTTGGCTCTGTTCTGCTGGGAGGCGTGAGCTACCCTTCCACTTTCATTATTAAAAGTAACAATGAATAGCGATTTTTATTATTTGATAAATAAAATATATATACATTCAATTGAACACCAAGAGGATTGTCTATTTTCCCCCCTCTGACTTTTCTTCTCAAGAAAAAAAAGAACTAGAAAAAGTTAATGAGCATTCGTAAAAAGTACAAAGACAGAAAGAACGACAGGAAAAAATATATAAAGATGAGGTGTATTGATAAATAATATATAAACTGTTGCATAAACTCCTGCTCTTCTTATGTTAACTTTTAATGAAAATAAAAATTACATGGGAGCATTTTTGGTGGAAAAAATACACAAAAGAACAACACTAAAAACATGGAGTAATGAAAAGACTGATTAATCTTTTGCTTGTTAATTTTTCTGTGTAAGTTTCAGTCAGGTTGTCTGTGAGTGGCAAAACCCTGTCAGTGGGAAAAGTCACAGCCACAGAGCGCCAGAGCACATACACACTTGCATCACATCATCACAGCAAAAAAAATATAGGTATATTTTGTATGAAAATGAAACGAATGAAAAAAATAAGAAAAAAATGAGTGCAGAATGAGATTTTGAGTAAGAACTGTATAATTTTTTTCCCAGAGGAAATATACATATTCATTGAGAGAGTGAGGTTTAGTGTCCGATAAGGAACAAGAATATTATATTATACCAGTTCGTTATACAACTTTACTTTTTAAGTCCAGAGAAGAAAAAGCAAAAGAAAAAGGAGGAGAATACCTATGTCCGGTTTGCTACTCCAACTTCTTAATCAGTTTTTCAGCTTATTTTTTTCCCAGGAATAAAAGAATATATGAAGAGAAAAAAATGTTATTAAAAGGAACATGTTAAAAAATCCTATACTTTTATGTAACGCTTTTGTAATGTAGGATGCATTTAAAAAAGTACAAGCTATCTTTATTTTTGATAATGAAACCTCTACCAACCTTATTATTATTACACAGAGAACAAAAACAAACCGTTCATGACACTGATGTAATATGCAAATTAAATGTAAGGAAATAAGTTGTGTTGTGTGCTTGTGTGTGTGTGTGTGAAAGGAAAAAAACGGAGCAACTTTGGAAAAAATATATTATTTCAAGTGAAAATGCTCATGTTTGGCTTGTAGAAGAAGTGAGCTAAAACTTATGGACTAAATAAATATTCTGTTTTTTTCAATAGGGAATAAAGGACTGAAGGATAATTTTTAAAATGAAAGGTGACCTGTGAAAAATTTATGGCCAATCAACAAGTTTATTCATTAATGTTGTGTTATTATTACTTTGAAAGAAAACAAGAAGGGAAAATGTAATAACAATTATTACAGCGTGCATGCTCACATATGAGCGCCTTCAAATAAGCAGTTTTACAAGACAAGAAAAAAATAGTGATTTTTTGGTTTGATGGTATGGTAGTTATAGGTTTAAGGCTGAATTATTCCTGTCACACATGCAACAATGCAGAACTGAGATCTTAGCTGCTGATAAATTTAGGTCGACTTTTGGCTGTTAGAAGAAGCTTTTCTTTTGTTCGGTTTGGAAAAATAGGCGTTTAAAAAATGGAAGTGGAGTTAGCCATGAATCATCGTAAAAGAATCTAAAACGCATCATGATGGTGGTGGTGAGGACGACGATGTTGTTTATTGAGAGGGGTTCATACTGAATAGGAAAAACTCACAAGCAATTAGCATGTGTGCTAACAAGCTCATGCTTCTTTCACAATAATTCATTTTATTGTTAGAGGTTTAAGAGGAGTCAGCTTTTTAAGTATGTATAAAAACTTGGTTAACATATTTCACTGCACTGGCGAACTTGTAAATTCTTATTTTATGACGATATCGAAGAGAAAATATGTTTGAGTATTGTTGTTAGTGAATAGAGTCAAGATTATACTAGTGACTAGAAAGCGTAATCATTATTCGGTTTTGATTACGGTCCAAATAAATAAATTTTAATCTCTTGCATGATTACTTCTGCAATGGACCAGTGAACACATATTTTTGTTTAGTAAATTGTAATTTAATAATAAAAATTATATATGTGCTGTAAATGGTAAAATAATGAAAGTGTCAGTTGTATCCAAATGAGGATGTGAGTTATTATAAAAAAATGTGAATTTATATAGCAATTCATCTGCCATTGAACTTAACTTTGAAATAAAAAAATAGGTAGGTAATGTATATTACAGAAGCTTTTGAAAGGAGAAAAGCTGCAAGGTGACCAATAATTTGCATGTTAAAAATTAGATAAAAATCTGTTTTCTTATCGATTGTACCGTACTCATAAAATATGTGCATTGTGGTTGTGCTTTGTACGTGAGTGTGTTAAATAAACTGGTGGAAACACAGATGGAGAAGTTCAAAAACTTTAGTATGAGCTTCTAATTTACATCTTTCGTAAAAATGAATCCTTTTAAGAAATTGCAATCGCGTTTTGATGATGTTTTTTGCCACTTTTAATTTTAAACGCTTACTCTGGAATTTCTCTGTAATAGGTCGCAATTTGTTTTGGACATTTTCCAATGTAATTTAGTTTAGTTTGATTTAAATGATGAATTGAATACAAGCCTACATATATGCTACTCTTTTCTTGCTCTAGTTTCCCTTTCAATTATACATGATTATGATGTATGAGTAAAATCAATACACATGCCTATACATCTGCATCTGCACTCATAATATAGTTTAAAATGTTTTACTTTATTCAACAATAAATCTTTCCCTGTCAATTATTATTATCATCATACAAAACATACCAAGTTCGACACAAAGTAGTAGCTTTCAAAAGAACAAGCTGTAAAGAAAGATGATGATGACCTGCTAATGTTATGCTATGGACTAGTAAAATAGGTAGAGGAAAACAATTGTTTGGCCTTTCAATATTTTTTGTGTATAAATATTCTATTCATGAACGTGCCCAGGCTTCAAATAAAAAAAAACAATCAGTTTTGCTTATCGACCTCGTCTGCTCATGTTATTCCTCCTGTGCTCTTCCTCAAGACCAAGTTAAAAAGGCAAGCAAACAAGCCAACTCCAACGACAAAAAGTGAACAATGTAAAAATGTCATAAATGCTCAAGTATTGCGTTTTATATATCCATACGAAAAAGTAAAAATGCGTACGTGTAAATATGTTATATGCTATAATTTTTCTAACGACCACGATAATAATATCAGTCACAATAAAAACCCAGCCAAGCCTCTGTTTTGATATTTGATTAAAAAGGGTCATCTTCCTTCACACACACGACACGACATCACAAGTCATAAGGAATCTGGTAGCTGTGGGACAGTAGACGGTAGTACGTTTTGGTAATTTTTATACTTGCCAGAAGTCATGATCGGTGATTGTCATTATTATTGTGATGCCAATAAACAATGAGACGACTTGGTTTATTTACGTACACACAACCGAACCAAGCCAATGTTTTTTGTGCATTGGCTACTCAACAGCAATCCACCACCTAAATAGCTTGGAGGGGTGAGGTGAAGTGCGAGACTCTTGCGAGAGAGTGTAATAATAAAAATGAATGATGCTGCATTTGTATCGTCAGCGAAATATTTTGCTGATTCAATCAAAGTATATCTCTCTCGGCTCCACCAAGCTAAGCCAGCAGCGTCACAAGATCAGGTATGGGCAAGCATATGAATTGATTTGATTTGAATATTGAATAGCTATGATTGTTGATGATGAGGATGACGAACATGGCGAATAATTGGAGAGGTCATAAGTATAGTAAAATAAAAAAGGAAGGATTTAACAATGAAAAGCATATTTTCTCTCTTCGACAAGCTGAATACATTTTAAAGAGCCAAGAGGTCAGCAAAAGATGAAAAAACATATTGTAAGATTATTTGCATAAGCAAACATTTTCGTTAGTGGATAAAGTGTATTATAGCATACGGCAACAGTAGTAAAAAAGACAATTGAATTCCAATCAAACAAAGTTTTGTTGTAAGATTATTGAAAAAGTGGACCATCATCGTCAATCGTCAACACCATTCATACCACCGCACCGAACATGATCAGAGTCTTTTGATACCTGTTGGGATTTTTCCAAATATGAAGCAATCGAAAATATAAAAAGGATCTTAGCATCACCCCAGGATTCTTTATTTCCAAATCCTGAAACAAAGCCATCATTTCAAAGCTAATTTTCTACTCTCTTCTCTTCAAGTTAAAAAAGTGAACTAAATAGTAACACTTTGTGCTTGTTGAGAAATTTAAAATGAAAGTAATTCACAGCAGATAAAAAAAACATGAAGTATTACACCAAATCCTCTATTCTCGTCAATTTTTTACAATTGCATTTCGATCTTACTTTCAAAAAACTAAAGTCACGGAAATGCATGAGGACTTAGAAAATAGGTACCATTCATTATTTTTCTTTCTGTTTTTTGCAACGATGGTGGTATATTGGCATTTTGGGTATGTAATGTGTAATATATATGATTGTTTTGTTTTAAAAGATCCTCAATAAATAATATTAACTTTACAAGCTTAACGACTCTCTTGTTTGCTCATAATAATAAGTCATTCTTTTTTTTGCAAAACTCTCCTCTCCTCTGAGCATGATCTGTTTCGGCAAAAGCAATCTCGTGCTCTCGTGAATTGGCTTTAGCTTTACTCTTTTTTTGACATAATAATATACTGCTCTACTTTACCAAATCTGTCATCCAATTTGGTTCCTATTTTGTCCAATAAACCAACTTGTAAATCTTTTGTTGCTGTAACTTTCTGATTATTTCTGTTTAGTTTTTACTCAACCTTTTTTTAAACGTTGGTCATGACGAAGCCAAAGGTGATTTGTGTGTTGCAATATAGAGTACAGTGTGCAGAGTGCAATGCATAAATAAATAGTTTTTCAATAATATAATAATAATATTGACCAATTGCATAGCGCTATATATCGATATATAAGGAACAACGCCTTTTTCCCCAAACTAACAATGCCTCTATATATAAGAAATGTAATATATTTTATGCTTATGTGTTTGCACTATTTATCATTTTGATTATTATAATGCAAATGTGTAAGTTCATAAGTGAATTATGATTATGACAGTATCACAGGAGCAATAAGACCCAGAGGCAAAATGCAATGCAGTGCAGTGCAAAGCCAAGTCTTGTGCACCACTTGTACCAGTGTTGATGTTGATAATAATAATGAGGTAAAATATATTTAGTGAGAGAAGTGTCAGTACTGCATGGATAATAGGAGACTCGTTGGCTTGACTGACTCATTCCATTAATGAAGTTGAAATGAGATTTGACATTGGAGATGAAAAGAGCTGGGAATAAAAAGTAAACAACAATAAAATCAGGTAAAATACGATGGGCGAAGTCTGTACAAAAATGTCATAAAAATAAAAATCCAATGATGGTCTAATAGAAAAAACAAACTTAGTTAACTCAAAGTTAACTAGCAAAAAAATCTTGAGTTTTGGTGATGTGATGATGGTCATTGTTTGAAAAGTCAACAAAGGCACCACCAGTTGTATACTCTGTTCTGTACACATGCTGGCGTGTGTAATGGTACAAAAATGTTTACTAACATGGTAGTATGGTTGATAGTTTTTTATAGTTGATGGTGTAGCACGCATCATTACCATTATCAGAAAAAATAGAGAGAGGCCTGCAGCCAAAAATATTTTAATAAATTGAGAATAATGATAATGAGGAAAAAAGGTTTTGTAATTTTTAGCAATTGAACATGTGAAGTTTAAAAGTTGACCTTGTGCTATCGATACAAAAATGAAATGAAATAACCAGCAAAAGGTCTAATCAGCAGAAAAAATCGAAAAATGGTAACAAAATAACAGTGATTTGATTTTTTTCTTTTTGCAAAAAAATTGACCAAACGATCCCCACTCCTTTTGCGTTTACATGTATTACTGTTATATTGTAGGCACAAGTACAACTTAAAGAAAATATGTAGAGTTATTCCATCACGACTTCTCTTGGGAGTTGGAGTGCGCCCTACAAAAAAATTGGTTGTTTCAATAAAAGTTGAAATTGATACCTTGTTCTTGTTGTGTACCTATAACCTATAATAATGATCCATATTGCACATTTTTACTTTGGCTGAGCTGAAGGTGGTTGTTCAGCACACGCCATCATAAAAAAATTACATAACCATCATTCCTATGAGCAAGGTGCATAAACTAGCAAGTTTCATTTTTTTCAAAATACTAATTCTAAAATCGTGATGAAAATCGGGATGCTTTAGGTAAAAACACGATCATGTCCATAATAAACCTCTGTTTTGTTTCATTTCGTAACATTTTTCTCCTGAAAAATTTAAAAATGAACACGAGGCGAGAAGATCATCTTCAAAGGAGGATCATCCTCCTAACCTACGACAAAAGTATAAAAACAGGCCCGTTCCGTCCAACATAGCTCATTTACCTGAAAACCTTTTAAAAAACAGACACATGTGTTATTTATGCCCATATCCCTTAATCAGTCAGTATCCTCCTTTATTGTCCTATAAGGAAAATTGCCATTTTATACTTTTATTCCGTAAACATAGCAGTTTTACATGAAGGATGGCCAGACCAGCTAAATGTATGTTGCATGTTGTGTTTTTGCTACTACTACAACAACTCATAAATGATTATCTTTCCCGTCTCCGGTTACAAGAACAAGACACTAATGAAGTTTAGCATTTTGTTTTAGTAGATTCGGTCAAATGGCTTGATTAAAGTATGGAGGATCTCCACATGTGTGTATGTATAATCTAAAGAGAGAGAGAGAGGGTCAATACACTCCCATACAACAAAAGATGAACAGTTTTTTATTCTTGATGGATGGATAGCGAAATAGTAACATTCATATAAAATCACATTATCTTCAAAATGCATCTCGCCTCGCATGCTATAAAAGTGCTTATATACCTACATAATCCGTCATGTTTTATATTCCTCATTAGAAAATAGTCCATTTTGGCTAGGCAAAGAAGATGCAAAAAAACCTGAAATAGGAGACCGACAACTTATAAGCTGTTTAGCACACAACAGAAAAGTCGAAAAGTGTATCTGGCTCATCGCTCATCTCTTCAGTATGTGTATGTATACCTATGTACTTGTCTCTTTTTATCTTGATCATCCTAAAAGATGACGATCTTCTGTTGTGTTGTTTTAGCAAGTGCAAGTGTAATTCTCTTTTAAGATGACTTTGTGAAGAAGATGATGATGGTCATTTCTGTCCCTTCCATCTGTCCATCTGTCTATCATCAATCCCAAAGTTGCAACAGAAATGCTAATAAACCGTAGTAAAACTGTTAAATTAGATACTCTGTAATAATTTGTTACAGTAAAAGGAACCAATGTTCTATTTAAAATTGAACGTTAGATTCAAATTCTGCGCCTCAAAGTACATATGTAATTTCAGTTTTCAAACTGTTCATTTGTACGATTTGGGGTTGAACCCGTTAAGTGGGGCGGGTCAAGGTC
>JAQFXM010004761.1:0-16398 GCA_034693345.1 Entomobrya multifasciata
TCATGTCTTCGCAAACCATTCTTCATTGCAAATGATTTATTGCAAATGCCGCAGCGATGAGGCTTCTCGCCAGTATGACCCAGGATGTGTGCTCTCAAACCATTACGTGATGCCAGGAATCGTTGACATGAATTACATTTAAACTGTGTGTGAACTAATTTACGTGTGTGAATACAGTAATTTGCTGCATAAATATTTAATCCGACATGCATAGCCTAGCCAGCAACAAGTGGATATTGAAAAGCCAGTACATGAAGGATTGTGCCCAAGGAAAGTACCCAAAAGCCAGTTTTTGTTGCCAGTCAAGCTGAGTTGATGTGATTTAGAATGGTATATACGACGCTGCTCAGCTAGTGCATGATTTTGACATTGCCAATGCTCCACTGCTTTGCATGTTACTCTGAGTGATTAAGTACAAACTGCATGCTTATCTGAAATGACATGTTAAAAGCAATCACTTCGCATGTCACAATGCTCTTTTGCTTGAAAATATTTTATTTTAAATATACGTGCAACATTTTAAAACCTTTACGTAAGGTATTAAGCTTACAAGGCTAATTTTATGAAAATATACAATTTTACTTACGATGGAAATTTCATGCACAATAAATAGTACCAATTGCTGATAACAAATACAAAGCTTAGGCTTGAAGCAAATGGCAAAGAAAATCTAATCGGACAGGGGGATTTAGAGATACACTAATATTGTCCACTCAGCAATGTCTACTCGGCATTGTCTATTTATATGAAATATGTGGCTAGTTTTCCAGTTTTCATCAAAATACTTGAAAGCTTAGCCTGTAGCTGCCAGCCTAAGGAACAACTTCTTTATCCCTAAAGTTTGTGTGCTGTAGATATATAGTTCTTTTAGCCATGCATAATGACCTTAAATATCAAGCTTGTGTTCATCCTCAAAGCATAAAAAGGAACGACAAAGTATTTATTTTCCTTTGATTAATACGAAACCACAAATGAACACATCCAAAAGTACAGGATATGAGAAGTTACAGAAAATACTAGGCACCGGAGCACTCAAAGCAAGAATGTACACATAGGCACCTGTAATACGTCGTAAAAATGATTTAGTGCTGACATATGGTGTACAATGCGAGCAGAGTAGGATTAAATACATAGCCCGGCTCTTCTGTTTATAAAGGTACAATAACACATAGCAGTTTAAGGTAACAGTAAACGCAGGCTCACTAATTCCCAGTAAATACTCGCATTTCACCAAGTAGTAGTGCTGATCGACTCGTGTTTAATATATTATATCAAGCTAGTATTCAACAACATACAATTGTTTGCTAATCCTGTGACAATCTTACCACTTATTTTGAACAATTGTGTACCCACATTAACTAAAAAGTATATGTACATGTAAAAGTTCAATATCAACAAATTTAATACATGCTCAACGATTTATTTCATACACAATTAAACTGGTACTTGCAGTCATTGTGAAAATCACCAAAAACGCAGTTCCACAAAAAGGGCAGACATTCCGTTAGTTTCGGATACTTAACATTAAGATACTCTTGAGCTTCTAAGCAATAACTACAAGGTGCTCGCGAAGTAACTATTTGCTAAACAACTGCCTTTAACATACAAAGTATTATTTTACTTTCACAAAGGCTTCCATAATTGGACAAGTTTATAGTTTTTCTGCAAACTAAATTTCACTACCACAAGTTTTATTCACTATTGTTTGGCTTGAATGAATTCAAAGGGTAAAAATATAAAAAGTCCAGTACAATGAGTAACCTTACCAAAAACGTTAATAACAAAATGGACAAATTTCAGTGTATATTTTGCCACAAAGCAATTACCAATAACAAGAATCTATTTACTCATTACCGTGCACATGTTGGAGAAAAACCTTATTTCTGTAATCAGTGTGACGACACATTCACATCTGCTAACGGTTTACGAAGTCATACTATTACACATAATAAAGAAAAAACCTTCTTCTGTGAAGTGTGTCAAAAAAAATTCTCACATAGGCAAAGCCTGGGAAAACATCAGCTAAATCACAATAGAAATAAAGCATTTCAATGTTATCACTGCAAGAAACATTTTTTTCAAAAAATTCAGTTAGAGAATCATCTAAACACGCATAAAGAAGAAACACCGTATAAATGCAGTTTATGTGACAAATTTCTTGGATCGGCTGGTTCTCTAAAAGCTCATATCAAAAAACACACTGGAGAAAGACCTTACCGTTGCCATATATGTACTAAATCTTTTTCAACCAAGAACCATTTAAAGAGACATCAAGATGGGCACTCTGGAATTAAGCGGTACAGCTGTGAAGTGTGTCCCAAAACCTTCTTAACCAACAGTGACTTAACCTGTCACATTAAAATCCACATTGGCCTAAGACCTTTCACGTGTAAACTGTGCAAAAAATCGTTTTCTCAGCGATATAAACTAAAGGCTCATGTGGAAGGAGTTCATCTCGGAGTCAAGAGCCATAACTGCAATTTATGTAGCAAAAGCTTTTATCGTAACGCCGATCTGATACGACACATGAGAGTCCATACAGGTGAGAAGCCTTTCAAGTGCACCAAGTGTCCAAAAGCATTTGCAGATTCTGGACATTTGGCAGAACATTTTATGAGACATAAGTGACTTCATCTTGCCGACTTAGTTCAACTTTCCTGTTAAAAATGGTCTATTATGTTCGATGTGTTCAGTAGAAATGAGTTTATGATTGAGTAAATGTTAACAATTTTAAAATTAGGAATTTTTTGTAAACTTTTTTGAAATACTAGATAAAGTGTTTATTAAAATTTAAACTTCTTTATTATAATTATTCATGTTTATTTTATTGTTTATTATTGTTTATTTTTATAATTACATGCATAGGCAAGCATGAAGAGCCCTTCCCCATGATATACACATAAAATAGTTGTCATCCAAACTTATGTGTCCAACTTAAACACTAATATGATTCAATTTTTAATAAATTGCCTTATAAGTAGTCAAGAAGGTGATAAAGTGCAATGGAATGTGTGAAGCGTTAAACCTTCACAACATTATGTACAATGTTAATAAATTGTTCACTTTTAAATATTGAATGTATCATGACTAACTGCGATTCCGGCGACTAAAATTATGTTGGTATATCTATAAAAAACTACATTTTCGTTAATTAAGCAATATATTTTAGTTAATTAAAACCTTATCACATCAGATTTACAAAGAATTTTAGTTTAAGGAAATGAACCTTGTAAAATAATCATTTCCCAATGGATAAAAATTAATGATTTGTTATTTTGCTTCACAAAGCAACTTATATTTGATGAAAATTCAAAATTAATTAATTGTGTTCACTAACGTCGACTCGCAACTATGTTAAATTCGAATTAAAGTGTGATTACGATTTTAAGCAGTGAGCTACATTTCTAAAAAGACTTAAATGATTTATTATTTAATCACCTTAGTACCAATTACATTCGGAACTTAACATCCGAGGTTCTTATTTGAAGATTCTCTAACAATTGGTCCAGTATGAATTTATTTTACCTAATATTACCTTCCCATATCAACCTAACCCTGATAATTTAATCCGGGTTACATACGCAAGCTAACAAAAAACACAACGCTCAGTATCGCATTAAAATTGTATAAATGTAACTGGTTTGTAGAATAAAAATATGTAAAATGTGTTCAACTTTGGACTATTTTTAAATTTTTGTGAAAAGACAAAGGGAATAGAATTCAAATAAAAAGTTAAAAGATATACTACAACCGATGTGCTATAATTATTTAATGCAAAAATATTAACTTTGGCAAATTTAAAGAAAGGGATTCTTACTTCACTATAAATGGCGACACATTCAAGCAATACAATATTGACACACGATGTATACTGGAATTCCTGTGAAGTTCTTAAATTAAAAGTAAATCATTTGAACGTTGAGTCATAGTTGGAAAAAATTCTTCAGCGAATTTTTTAACAGTAATAAAATTAAGTAATTTCGTCACATACTTAATCCATAGCAATACATTAAATTTTACTAAGGTTACATAAAACATAAGTTTATTCAAAAATATATACGTTTTACTTGGGAACAATGAAGAAAATTTCAGGTGTAAGCATAATTGAGCAGGAATAACAAGAACTAGTAGAATTTACTTAAACCTTAAAACAACTTTAATTACAACACAATCAATACAATACATGAAAGACTGTAAACTATTTACGGTGAAGTACATTTCCATGTTAATATGTAAACGAAATTTTTATCAAAGTGCTCCAAATGTACCAATTGATTTATAAAATCGCCAATTTTAAAAGCCACCAACAATTATTTGTCCTTTTGTTTACTAGTGCATCATGAAAATATGCCTTTTCAAGTTGCTGGAATTTGAAAATTCAGCCTAGCAGTTGTGAAAGCTGAAAGGCTTTTCACCAGTACGTACTCTGGTATGTTTTTCCAATTGTCCGTTTGTTGGAAACTTCATAGAAAACAACTTACATTTGTGATCATGTATTTGCTGATGAACCGCTTTGACATGAATTTGTAAACTTTGTTGTTGAGTAAAGGCTTTGCTGCAGATTTCACATACGTATGGCTTTAACCCATAGTGATTTCTCATGTGTTCCGGTAAACTGCTCTTGGCTGTAAACTTATCGTTGCAAACTTGGAAACTAAATCGCTTGATTCCGTTGAGTAAGTCCTTATGTCTTTTTAAGCTGCCCTTTTGTTGCATATGTCACAACGAAAGGGCTTCACAGTTATATGTCCTTGTACGTGATGTTTGAGAGCAGCAGTTGATGCCAAAACTTGGTGGCATACACTGCATTTAAATGGAGTCTCTGTTGAAATTGTATTTACATACCCCACTTGTTCAAGTTTGTTAGAGCCGTTTGGTAGTACTGAGCACTCTCATTTTCTTTCGGTAAGTCTATGGCCATTCTTATTTAATTAAGTTTGAGATTGAAAAAAATTAGTAGAGAATAAAATTATCAGGTAGCGAAAAACAATAAAATTAATATTTGTGCACTTTGTTGGGATTCTTAAGATACTCTCGAGATTCCAAATTATTAGATACTTATAAGATTGTATTTTGGTTCCAACGTCTTGTCTTAAATTATACAACAAGTGCATTATCTAGCATCGTACATGTTTGCTTCATTTTAAATTTTAATATGCCATTGTAGAACATCTAAAACCTGACTTTAAATAAATCGGATCGAACTGTCATACAATGGGGCTCACTGAACGCATAAGCGAAATTTAACATGAAATTTATACGTTGTGATGTAGTTTTTATGCTGATTTTAATGGTATTTGTTATTTTCCCGAATGCGCATACGTGTAATTATCAGCTGCGCACACAATTTTGCGTTAGCGGTAAAGGCGAAAAGCAACAAGCATGGAAAAAAGAGCTAATCTCCGGTACGACGTTAGCACTTTATGCAAAATACAACGGGCGCGCGCGATATCTCGGATAAACAAACACTGCTGATAAATACACATATGTGCATTCGGGAAAATAACAAATACCATTAAAATCAGCATAAAAACTACACCACAACGTATAAACTTCAAGTTAAATTTCGTTCATGCGTTCAGTGAGCCCCATTGTTAGTCTGCTTGCAGTCTTACACTATAAAACGAATGAAATGAAAGGTATATAGGGCAAGAAAGACCTTTTTCAGAGGAATGCAGAGTTCTAACAAAGTCATGCAAACGAATAAATGGGAACTTTAAAAACGTTTTACATGTACAAGAATATGTATTTTTAATCAATAATTAGAACTCTGGAAGTTAAATATTACAAAACAAAGTAGTTATTTACATTATTACTCTGATACATCTTGCAGTAGATTTACTATATTTGAAAAGTGAAAGAACGAGATTTATTTCCATATTCTTTAACACTTCAAATAATTGTTGCTATCAGTTACAATCACATTATATTCTATTACATTTATAAGCAATTTATTTGGAAATAAAACAAAAAACTCTTAAATTTTAACAAAACGTGTCTTGCATTGAATTATAAAGCGTTTAACTCATTAAAAGTCTAAATATCAGGAAAATACCACGTGCAATTGATTTATACCGTTACGTTTGTACCATAGTTGCCAATCAGTTTAACTGTTGAGAAGCTGAATAAGTAGTAGCTTAAAAGAGTAAAATGTGTTACGAGTCAGCACAAGTAACTTCTACTGATTTACAAAATTTTGAGAAAATAACTGCGTTAAAAGATAGAATACAATAGATTTATATAGCATCGTTTGTATTTTACAAGTCACAAGCAATACAATTAAATGCAGTAACTATTATTATTATATTCACAGTACAAAATTATGTTTAGTAAACACTCACGCAGAAAAATTCAAGGTTTTGGAAAACAGGAATAAATGCTTGAGCATGCATACTATTTCTTGATATTGGCACTAAATTAAGTATTTACATAAAAACTAGTCTTTCGAATTATTTCCAGAATTTATGCCAACTGTAAGTTTTAAAAATAACTTGGTTTATTACACTCTACACAAAAAAATATCTGAATGAGTAGTTAAAGGCAGAAGTTTCTCATACACAAGTAAACATTTTTTAAACCTAAACTCTGTCTTTTAAATATTTTTTTCGAGTTTGAATAGCCGTGCTCTTCATACCACTTCATCACTTATTGTGAGTTAGCATATGACTTCGCAAGGTACCTGTTTGCGAAAACGCAGTGGAACACTTGTCGCATTTAAATGGCTTCTCACCAGTGTGCACTCTTACATGGTTTACTAGTTCACCATTGGTACCAAATAGTTGGTCGCACAAGTTACATTTGTGCTTCTTGATTTTTTGATGAACTGTTTCCATATGCCGTTTTAGACCTCCCTTTTGGGCAAATGCTTTGCTGCAAGTTTCACACCTATAAGATTTTAATCCATTGTGCACTGTTGTGTGCAGCTTAAGACTATTTGAAGTTGTAAATGTTTTCTGGCATGTAGAACAGGTAAAGCACTTAGTGGCGCCATGAAGATGTTCATGTTTCCTTAAATCAGTTTTCTGTGCAAATCGTTTTAAACAGATATCACAACGATGCGGTTTTTCTCCAGTATGTCTTTGAATATGACATCTAAGACTAAATGCAGAAGCAAAACATTTATTGCATATATCACATTTAAATGGGGTAACGGTTTTGTGTGTGTTTTGGTGGTTTTCAAAATTCTGTTTGTGTATAAATGTCTTGTTGCAGTGAGTACAACTAAAGTCCTTGCGGTCACTATGCAACTGTTGATGCGTCTTGAGATATCGCCGCTGAGCAAATGATTTTTCGCAAACGTTGCACAAAAACGGTTTTGAGCTAGTGTGAATTGACATGTGCTCTTTTAGATTGGAACCAGACACAAATGCACTGTCACAAACATTGCAGAAATATGGCTTTTCATTAATGTGTCGGAGATAGTGATAAAAAAGACTGAGGACATTATTAAATGTTTTGTTGCAAAATAAACACTGGAAATTTTTGAGATTCATTTTAGTGCAGGCTCAAAAACGAGTTAGAACTGTTTTTGTCACAATGAGTAAAAAATTGGTCGCCAGCAACTCCACTTATTTGAAGCTTCGGTTTCCGTAACGAGTATAAATCGATCTAAAATACTCCACGCCAACAATTGAATTTAAAAAAACAGTTTTTGATGTTCGCTTTTTAAGACAGCTTCTATAAAAACTTGAGTCATTGCTTCTTAATTTCAAAATATAGGCCGAAACAGAATCAGGGCATTTAGTTTTGGGTAAAAATAGTTTTTCACAATTATTTGCACTAATAAACTTTCTGATTGATGTTCATATTTCGCTTTAGCATATTATTAAACGATGTTTTCAAATCCAAATATGAAGAATATATTTTTCGAAAAACATTATGCGTTAAGTCTCACGTTTGAAGTGAGTTGAATTTACTTCTGTTTTGCATGTTTTTTTTAAATCAAGGCAGAGCTTTGTGATCAGTACACATATGTCTATGCGTACTGGTAACTTTTAATAAAGTTAAGTTCAGACATATTTTCTTAAGACATGTGTTACGATGCCTACGTGACTAGCTGCATGTCTCCGTGAAGTATGAATAAATAATTTTGGTCTGCAACAGGGCTTCATAAAGGGAGAATACGACTCCGCACGATCAATCTTTTAAGCCGCAGCTTGCACTGCAAAATCACTGGGTGTGAAACAAAATGTATTCAGTTCGTACAATTTTTGTAGTATACGCAGTTCCTTGCACGATTTGATGTTAAATGATAAACATTTTTATACTTGTTGAATACATTAATAACCACTAAGTTAGAATTCCATGCATCGAGCACCATGCATTCAAAGCAAACATGTATGTATGTGTAAAAATGCTAACGTGCTCCAAAATTTCCATCTACTGGACAGGTTTGCATGCTAATCGGCGCGTACACACCAGAAAAAATCATATACATATTCTGTTACGTACTACAAAAATAATTGCATGTAATGTACTAATAAAGGACGAAAAAGGATAACGTAAGTTGATATGATGCCCATGGTACCATCACTGAAATAAATAGTACTTTACCTGGTACTGAATCTTGCGAGAAGTACAGCATATATTAACATAATTAATAAGACTTTGTATGAACTCAGGTGGACTTTTAAGATCTGTGTAAAACCTACGGATTATCTCGTCGTGTCGACAATTGCAGTGGGTTTTGTAAATTACATTCCATCCCTAATAATGAACTATGCGCTATTTTTCATGAATTTAAAAACATTGTCACTGTACTCCGAAGTAAACTTTTCAATAATTTTGCCTATACTTTAAGGTTTAAAATTATTTCTAAGAATTGTTAGTCAAAATTATTTTTGTCGAATATTGTTAAAACGATATAATAATCAGGCAAATTAGGTATAATTTTTGTACTTATGATACTTGAGTAAAACCTGATAATGCCACTAATTATGCTTTGCACCTAAAACTTATCGAATAAATCTGGATTTCATGGCAATATGCATAGTTATACATTAAATTTAAGGGTATTCATGGATCATCGACACCATGGAAGATTATATTGATGTACAAATGCCAAGTGACTTTAGTTTAAAGTGGAACTATGCTTCGAATACTATACTATAAGGGTTCAGCATTTAATGTATTTCAGACGGGCGTCAGTCGCCACCTGTAAATACTCTAACCTAAACCTCCGTATCAAGCATATGTCCTAGAAAACCGATTGAAAAAAATGTCGAATGACAACGTACCGACTTTTAATGCAGGCAAACTGCAACCACATAGGTAGCTTTTGATAAAGCATACATACTTTTTTTGTAATATTGCATGCTTTGGTTCTTATAAATTCACAAACTTGTCTTCAACAGTCTCTTACGATTCTTCAAAAAAATCAGATAGTCAACCAAACTTTAACAAGCCTTATAAGGCATTTAAAAGTAAAGAAAGGGCTTGTAAAAAATTTAAACAGTTGTGCATTCTGAATCATATCAGTGAAACATAGTACCTAATTAATTTACATTATTCAACTGCCAACATTTGTTTGCTTATTTTAGGTGTAGTTGTTCAGTTATATGAGCTGTATAGTTTGACAAAAATTGGTCTAAATATTTTTCAAAAATTTAAAGGAATTGGTTGAGACTATTAAATTACTTATTTTATTACTATCGGCTATTTAGCTTTCCAACATGCAGTCAACTTCTAAGAACTTTGAATGCACCATTTGTGCAAAAACGTTTACATACAAAGGCATTTTCGAACGACATGCTCTTCGTCATCCGACAATTTTTCAGTGCATCTTTTGTAACAAGTCGTTTCCCAGCAACGTAGCCCTACTGCGACACTACGAATTCCATGTTAATGAGAAACCATACAATTGTAATTTGTGTGAGGACTCCTTTGGACGCATTGAATCCTTGAACAATCATATAATGTCGCACCTTCAAGAAAAACTGTTCTCTTGCGACACATGCCAGAAAGCATTCTCTGATGAGAGTAGTCTTAAGAAACATAAGATGACCCATGCTGGAGTAAGGTCATTTCAATGCAGTTTCTGTAGAAAAGCTTTCGTGCGAAAATCCCATTTGGTAGGACACTTGAACATGCATAAAACTAAAACGCCATTCAAATGTCCGTTATGCCAATATTTTCTGAACTCTACATCAGCTCTCAAGCAGCATATTCAATCACATACAGGAGAGAAACCCTACCGATGTCGCACTTGTTTCAAAGCCTTTGCACTCAAGAGTAATTGCAAAGCACACGAATCTCGACACCAAAACATTCAAAAGTTTCAATGTCAAATCTGCCATAAAACTTTTGCTAAGAAACGTGAACTTAATCGGCACGCCAGAGTTCACACACCTGAAGAAATTTTCAAATGTACAATTTGTGACAAAGTGTTTGGATGCAGAAGTAGTCTAAAAACCCATTCTAATTTTCATGTTGACACACACAAATGCATCTTTTGTAATAAAATTGCTAATACTGTTTCCAATCTTTTTAACCACTATCAAAGTCACATTCATGAGAGGTCATACTTCTGTAATTTGTATGACGACTCATTTACAAACACTTCCGGCCTGAGAGCTCACATTGAAATGCATACGGGTGAAAAACCATTTAAATGTAACATTTGCAAAAAGTCGTTTTCTGCACATCAAGGTCTTCAATACCATCAACGGCTACATACAGGATTCAAAGAGTTTAAATGTACTCACTGTGAAAAAACATTTACGCAAAGATCCTCCGTGAAGACTCACATGAACACTCACCAAGCCCAAACTCCATTTCAGTGTAATTTATGCCATCGTTTTCTTGTGTCCGCTGCAGGTTTAAGAAAACACATCAGAACACACACAGGAGAGAAACCGTATCGTTGTAGTGCTTGCAACAAGTCGTTTTCTGAAAAAAGTAACTGGCAGAGACATGAAAATACGCACACCGGAATAAAGTCCTATGAGTGCGAAGTTTGCCATAAGAAATTTTCGGAAAAGGGTAATTTGACAAGGCACATGCGATTTCACAGTGGCTTGCGCCCTTACAATTGCGGGCTATGCCGAAAATCGTTTGGTGATGTGGGAAACTTGCGGCAACATACAAAATTTGTCCATGATCGTATAAAGGAGCATAAATGCAACTTGTGCAGCCAACAATTTACCACTGGTAGTCGACTAGCACAGCATATGCGAGTTCATACTGGTGAAAAACCATTTCAGTGCGACCAATGTTGCAATTCTTTTGCACGTTCAACTTACTTGGTAGCTCATATCAACAAATATCATAATTGAACATGTTTACAATTCAATTTGCATGCCAAAATAGTATGCTTGGAAAATAAATATCTTGAATTTGATTTGGAGTTTTGTTGCAATCATTTTTTAGAATTTAATAGTTAAAAGAACATCTTCATCGACTTGTTATGATTTTTTGATTTGGTCATCGATATAATATTGGATTTCGAGTCTTTCATGTTATGTTGTTAGTAAGATTAACTCAGCTCACTATACATATATATATATATATATGTTGTATGTCAATATATTGTATCAAAATGGTATTGTTGTATTGAAACTCTACCAATGCTCATCTACGATAATATTAGATCATGTATATTTTTTCATTTATAACCAATTGTTGCAAAAATATAACTCTTGTTTTTGTAATGCTAACTAGTTCAAGTAATAGCCGACTTATTTTATAATGTTGCAACTTATTAGGCTATAAATAATTTCTATTCAGTTTTTTGCTTGTTAAGTTTCACGAATCATCGTTTGTAATAAAGTGAAGAGTTTAACCCAAGAAACGTAAAGAAATGAGTTCTGTTTAGTTTTGAACTTGATTTATCCTTCAATTAGCAGGGATTAGATTAAGCTTATGTTACAAAATTGTCAAAGTTATTATTTTAAATATAATTAATTAAATATGCGCGTGTGTGGCCCAATATTACCACTATATAGCTTTCAATTTCTAATTTGTCAAATCTACACATGGAATTCACCAATTTAATTTAAAACCTGTAAAAATTAAATAAGTCAGCATTATTGCATGTTTGTTTTATTTGTGTAGAAAACAATAAATCATGAACTCATTGAGGGCAATCTCCCAGTCTTAAAATGAGGACACATGTTGTTCTTTGTAACTAATAACTTAAAATCACACCATAAAGGCCTTAATAATTAATTATTAAGAATCATCATGATTATGAATTTAATTGGATTATCAATTTAAAAATACAATACTGAGCAAACTAACAAACTTAAGTGCGATATTCTCTCATACAGATTAAATTGATTGCATCAATTGGTTTCGTTGTTGAATTCTAAACATAGTTTATCGTAAATTAAAACACAATTGTATAATTATTGAATTGTCAACCAAGTAAAATAATACCCACTTGAATCCAAAAAGCAGCTACATGGCAATTTTTTGGCATGGAGTCGAGCAAGACTCTCTTGGCTAGCTAAGTATATCAATTTCAGACCAATTCATCAATAACCTCCTAAGTTTTCAGAGTTTAGGTTTGGCTCATCACTTTTGAAACGCCGTATGTACATTATAATAATGAGAAATGCAAATTATTTTGGTGCAGTGAAATCGAATTAACACCTAGACTTATATCAAAAATTTGATTTGATATTTCTGGGGCCAATTAACGAATTATTACTAAATTGAATTTATATAAATTTGATTTTGTTTATGAAAACCAACAAAAGATATACATTCCATTTTTTACAATTATGTTTCTTAAATTTTGAGCTTAAGATAAATTCAACGAATGGTTTTACAAGTGTTTATTTCAAGGAAGGGTTGTGTTAAAATAACAAGTCATGACAAGTCATGAGAGTGAGTACGTAGATGAATGTATATGCATCGTATTTGCCTCTGTTCGCCCCACGCAATTGGAGCAATGTGTGGCGAGTCATAAATTTTTCTATAGAAAAGTTAGACCTGTCGTTCCTTGACCAAAGTTGATGTACAGTGACCCCTCTATCGAAATATGCAATAGTTTGTTTCGCAAAATATGCAAAAAATGTCCATAAGTCAACATGTGACATGTTTGACCTGCTGTCCCGAGGGGGTTTGACTACGGGAGCTGAAAATCTTTGGCGACGGAGTACTTGGCTTGAAGTGTCTGTGGGTCAAGTTTGAAGTAAATCTGTGGACGCGTTTCAAAGTTAGAGCCTACACCGACAGACAGTCGGACGGACGGACAGACAAACAAACTAAAATTATTACTACGATGAATACATTCATCTATAATTACTATGCTACAGGTCATAAAGAATCTATATACTTAAATGTATTCAAGACATTATAATTGTTATAAAGTATTTGCTAAATTAAATGTTCACTATCTTTCGAAAGCACTTCAATTATTTTCATAAATTATTCCTTTGGGGGACCTGAAAAAGTTTATTGCTTAGCATTTGAACCAAGCTTAAAACAATGGAATAAAAGTAATTTAAAGATTTAATTTTACATAAATGTGAACTTATTCGAAACGAATCTTATAAATAAAAGTATTAGAACATTTTAGTGTACACAAATCCAACCCAAAGTTTTATTTTTTTGTGATTTTACATCTATAATTTGGAAAATTAGATACCTTTTGCAATTTTAATTAATTACCAAACTAATGCTTCCTATTTTATCAAGCTTACAATCTATTCTACATCTTTAATTATTATATTAATAACCAAAATTAGAAACTTGTATTGGCAATAGAAAACAAACGAATCCTGGACACAAGTACAAATAGTTGTAAAACAATCGGCACTCGTGTGTGAATTGATACAATTTGTAGAGTGGACTTCCAAAATAATAGTTAATCCTAATAGCACTCTTAACAAACATTTATTAATAACTATTGTATGCGTTATTAAAACCGTATTGATGACCCCCGTTTTAGTTTTAGTTGAGGATAAGTTTTAGAAACACACCAGTATGTAAATTTTGGTACTTCCAAATGCAATGCGTACATTCACTATTGTATAAAACAATTTTAGATGCTCTTCGGCCAGTAAACCTGGAAAATTGACGTTCGAATTACAAAAAAGGATTTTATATACATACACCTGAACAGATAAAAAATTTAGCGAGCTAGCGCAATTCACGGTGGCTTTTACTAATAAAAATTTCCTGTTGTAATCCTTGATATTAGAGTCAATATTGTCAAAGTCCGTACTATAATTTGAGTTTTCAATGGCGCTTACCATTATGAATTCTAAGTTGACTCGGATGAGAATAAGAAATCGAACAAAGTTTACATTTAAATGGTTTTTCGCCTGTGTGGACCCTCATGTGCTGTGCAAGACGACTTTTACCCGTGAATCCTTTCCGACATAAACTGCATTTGTGGTCCCTTATGTTTAAATGAACTACTTGTACATGTTTTGTGAGTGTTCCATTAGTAGAAAAACGTTTTTTGCATTCGTCACACTTGAAGGCCTTGACTTTGTTGTGAACAGCCATGTGCTGTTTAAGGGTTTCCTTTAATAAAAACGTTTTCTTGCAGATTTCACACTCATGCCGTTTAATTGGATTGTGTGTAAGCATATGGCGGCGCAGCTTTCCACTATCACCAAAGCACTTTCTGCAAATATTACATACGTATGGCTTTTCACCAGTATGGGATTTAACGTGTTGATCAAATGAGCTACTTGAGGAGAGAAACTTTCCACACAAAGAGCACTTGAACGACGTTTCTAATTTGTGCGTATTTAGATGATTTTTTAACGTTCTCTTTTGTGAAAAATATTTGCCACACTGGTTACACTTGTGCTGGTTAGTTTGACGGTGTTTTGACTGATGTCGATTAAATGCAGATTTATCAGAAAAAGAAGCACTACAAATAGTGCATTTATGTGGCTTTTCACCTGTATGAGTAAGTATGTGGGTTTTTAAATTGCCTGACATGGAGAAACATTTATCACAAATTTCACAGAAAAAGGGTTTCTCACGAGTATGTACGTGGTAATGAAGTAGAAGGTCGCCTTTCCGAATAAAAAGCTTCTCACAGAAAATGCACTGAAAACTTTGTTCTTTGATACGAGACATTTTAACTTTAACAATTAAAAAATTAAGAGGAAAATATGTAAAACGAGTGAACTTTATTCGCAATAAGTAGCTCTGGCTTTAATAAAAGTAATTCTCGTCGGGCATATGAACTTGCCTAGCCAGTTAAGTAGTCAAGAATTCATTTAATGATTTTAAAAGCAGCAAATATTTATGCCGTATTTTTCAATGCTACTAGAACTAAAGAAGTCCAATTACCTTCTCCTCCGTAGAAAATTGCGCAGATTGTTTAAATTCAGAACGTTTCATGTCACTGATTATAATTGTATTCTTTCACTGTGTGGTGTATGCTGTGTCGATTAAAATCCGACGGATAAGAATAAATTAGATTACAAAATAGAAAAACAGGGTTCCCATTAAGTTAATTAAATACTTGGCTGGGAACTTAATGAGTTAGCAAACTGGGACAATTTTGCTTCCGAAATTATCTAAGGCATATTTCAAAAACAGAGTTCCACTATAAGAATACCAGAAATTCGGTAGATATTCTCCTCCGCAAAAAACTTGTTGTGGAGAGATTTTCATTTATAACTTTGTAATTTTTATTCAAACAATATTTTCTGTTTAACAAACTATCGGCTATAAGGCTAGTTCATTAATATTTGTCAACTGAGTACCATTTGTAACTAAAATTTAAGGACATTTTTAACTGCCCTTTCAGTCGTTCCTGCAAAATGACAACTTACATAGTTAACTAAATCAATTGACACTTTAGACATGTTGAGAATTTGGTAATGGATAATAATTAGTCAAAATTTAAGTGTATTATTGCACTGTGTTATGCTTACATCCAAATTAACCAAGCACAACAGGACTAATGACCCAACCAAGTAATCACCTGGTCAGCGTCATTCAATGTATTCGGCCAGCGGTCAGGCTTGAGTAATATACATATGTAGTCACAGCACACCTTAGAGATAACTCACCAAATGGATGTTTGCTCCTTACACAAGAAAATCTCAAACCAGAAAAGCTTTTACTTGATACAGTAATATATATATGTATATATGTATATGTAACAGAGTTGACGGAATACATAGATAGGATACAATCAATAATAATAATACTTTCCCAAAATGCATATTAATCATTTCAAATATGTTTCAATGTGTATAGTATAGTCCTGTTATTTATAAGTGTTTGAAAGATACTTTAAACAACAAGCCCAGCCAAAAAGCATGCAAATTTATTAGTCATCACAAATAAGCATATATACATATGTGGTAAGTTTTGAAGATTGCGCGGGCGACGTAGACAAGACGTTGATGGAAGATGGTCAAAGTCGCCAAGTCTCTCATCGGTTTTACCCGAGGGTTTCCTAGGTGGACTGGAAAACCT
>JAQFXM010004762.1:0-16398 GCA_034693345.1 Entomobrya multifasciata
TTTTTGTAGCGAATTATGATGAAGCTCATCGTGCCATGATTGTGTACCAGTACACCTCTAACGAAGATACATCTGCAGCCGAAAGTTCAACTGAAAATAAGAGGAGAAGGATTCGACCTCACACTTCAAAGAAAAACAATCCTCGGGACCTTCCTTGGTTGCAGTAACTGCTCTTCATGGAAGTGACGCGTCAAGTTCAGAAAGTGAATCAGATCAAGGATTCCTAAAAAACCAGCCTTTAAAATCCTTCATTACAGGTAATAGTACTCAAGGACTAACTCATACTTTAGTAGTTTGCAATTTGTTTAAAGACTAAAAATACATATAAATTATTTTTCTGCTCTGAAACAGGAATTCCATGCAACGCTCCTTGTACTTCAGTAGAAAGTCCGGTAATTGATCAGGCCAAATTACTAGTTTTTCAACAGACGTTACCAGATGAATCATATGGCGCTGCATCCTCCGTTAATTTCGTTCCTTCAGCATCCTGCTTCACATCGACATCCGGTTCATTACAAGACGCGATAACCACCACAGCTACATCGGACATTTTAAGACCCATGCAAGCTGAACAACGAAGTAAGCATTAAGTACTTGCCAAACTAACATAATTCACTTTTCAATTTTATTCTTGTTCGACTTTTCTTAACAGGGTCTCAGCAAACTATGATAGACTACTTAATTAAGATGGTTGGTAATCAAGAGGAACTTCTAAGGCGGACAACTACTGAAACTGGACCAGCAGCCAAGAAGGTGGAATTAGGCGTGGATATTCCCGTACAAACACTGGAGGACTTTCAAGCATTCAACGACTGGTTAGGAGCACCAGAAAATTTGGACGCATTGGTAATTTTTAAATTTTTATCTCACATGAAGATATGCATAACATTCACAATTTGATCCTTAATTTAAAATTCCATTGTGTTGGCCAACAGAGCAGGCAGCTGCGTGTAATTGGAGGGTCGTCAGTTAGTTCTATCACTCAAAGGGTTCTGGGAACAATTATTGCGAACACAGTTTCCGTGGAGCTAAGCCTGACTGGTGTAGGAACCAAAACTAAAGCGGGACTTAAATGCACCTTTATTCTTGATCTGATTTATGGTAATGACGCTTCTGATTCAGCGTAGTTGACTAAATTTAAACATCAGTATTCATGAAGTATTTAATATCCAATTTGTCTGGTTATAGATATCGTTAGAAATACCAAAGGGTATACTGGAGCCACTAATCACGACATCGATTTCGCTAAGTGGCTAAAGGGTGCTTCAGATCGTCAAGGCGGTAGGGATCAGCGACGCAAGACTAAGCAATGTGGGATTCCGAATCAACTCCAACAGGATGCTCTCAACGAACAAAACGGAGGAGACGTTGAAGGAAGTATCCAGAGTACTGGATTTTATAAGATGTGGGGAAAACAGTTCTCTTACAAATAATTGTGAATCCCAAACGGAGAATCGTAGTAGTAATTTAGTTTTAAATTCAGAAAATTTAGATTTAAATAGTTATCCAAGTATAAATAAGGAACACGTTTCAAGTAAAAATTCGGGTACTGATAGTTTCACGGATAGTAACATTTTTGATGAAAGTAGTCCTTCGACAATAAGCCAACTTCAAGCATGGGCGCTGAAACATAATTTAACTCATACCTAAATTAGGGAATTATTAGGAATATTGAAAATAGAAGTTCCTGCGCTAAATTTACCAAAAGACCCAAGAACATTTCTTAATACGCCTAAAGTTATTGAAATCCAAAAATTAAGTGGTGGCAGTTTCGTATACTTTAAACTTTATCCTCTGATTTTAAAAAGAATTAATAATGTTTTAAATACAAATATAAAAAGTATCAGCGTTACTATAGGCATTGATGGCATTCCTGCTGCAAAAAGTTCAAACAAACAATTTTGGCCAATTTTAGGTATAGTTGATCAACTAATTCAAAGTCCACCATTTGTAATTGGACTGTTTTTTGGAGAGAAAAAGCCAACAGACTTAGCGTATCTTAGAGACTTTGTAGACGAGTGTAAAGCGTTGGAAAATTTGGGAATATCCATTCAAGGCAAATGCTATCCATTTAAAGTTTCAAAAATATTAGCTGACGCCCCAGCTAGAAGTTTTCTGAAGGGAATAAAAAATCATAACAGTAAACAAGGATGTGAGCGTTGTAATTTAGAAGGGATTTGGTTAGGTCGTGTGGTGTTCACGAATAACTCATCAGGTATCCTGCGAACCAATGAGTCTTTTAGATAAATGAGAGATAAGGACCATCATCATGTCAAAAGTATATTTTTAGAACTAGATTTAGGCCTTGTTACACAATTTCCTTTGGATTATCTTCATCTAGTTTGCTTAGGTGTAACAAAAAAGTTGTTTCGAGTTTGGTGCAAAGGAAAACTTCCACATAGGTTATCGCCATCATCCCGGGAACGAATTTCTAAAAATTTAATATTGTTTCGCAAATATTTCCCCAGCGAGTTTCAAAGAAAGCCTCGTTCCTTACATGAACTTGATCATTTTAAAGGTGTTGAGTTCCGAACACTACTATTATATACAGGCCCTGTGGCGTTATTTGGCGTGTTAGATAGTGAACGCTACAAGCATTTTTTACTGATACACTCCGCAATGTATATATTAACTTCTGAATTTGCTTCAGACGAATCTTGGAATGAGTCTGCCGATGTTTTATTGAAGACATTTGTTGAAAACTGTAGCAAACTTTATAGTCAAGAATTTATAACATATAATGTTCATTCGTTAGTGCATTTGGCTGATGACTGTAGATTATATGGTAATGTTGATAATTTTAGCACATTTCAATTTGAAAGTTTTATGCAAGTGATAAAACGGATGGTACGTTCGAATTCATTTCATTTGGAACAAATAAGTAAAAGAATTTTAGAGAAAGAAAATTGTAACTTTTCTGAAAATTACTGTGAAAGAAAAATTTGGAATTTATCAGTTAAAACAGGGGACAACTGCTTCTTATTAGCTAATAACATGATAGTTGTTTTGACTGAATGTGTAGATAATTTTGAGGGTAGATTTAAATGTTTTTCATATGGCACTCGTAAAAAGGTTAACGGGTATCCATTTGATAGTACGAAGTTGGGCATTTTTGTTGTAAGCGAACCGTCTCAGGAATTTCATATGCAAATTAAAAAAGTAGAGGTTGTGTGTAAATTCATTCGTCTGCCATATGGTACTTCATTTCTTTGTATCCCTTTGTTGCACAGTTTGTCAAAGTTGTAATTTTTGTATAATTTATGTATTTTCCCTATTATTTTGCTATATTTAATATCATTACTATTTTAAAGATGTATTATGTATTTATGTATTTTAAACTTCATTCATTGAATTTGTAATAAAGCTGAAAGTTGAACTATAACGTGTTTGCAATCAACTGATTTACTGTGCAGTGCATTTGAGATGGAAAAAATCATTCGGAAAAGCTTCTGAACGAATTCGGCATATAGATTTACATCATTCGGAGGACTTGCTGATACAAGTTGGCAATCCGAATCAGAGATTCGGGTTGGAATCATTTTGCCGTATTAGGACCGTTCAAATTTCAGTGGCCATTATGGTACCCTGAGCCGCTTCTTTAATCCGAAAGATTTCAGAAAGCGGGCCGTGTAAATTTTGTGCATCGGGCAGTAATTGCGTTGCCGCTGCTATAATAACGAGGAAACTGTGTAAAGTTGTTGTGCAAGGAAGCAACACGCCATCAGGACGATGATGATGTTCATAATAATAATAAAACAGGTAAAATCTGTGGTAACAAAGGCACAGAATAAAATTTGAAAAGCTATTTTACAATTTACAAAGTTTAAGTGCAACTTTGTCACAACGTGTTTTGTAGAATGTTGTTTGTCGACCTTTAATATGAATTTGACCTGTGTCAGAGGATTTGATCTAAGTATCGATAATATATTGATATGTTTATAAATTTTTATGAAAATGATTGAGAAAGACTAGACAGACAGACAGACAAAATTTTCCGCATAAAGTCCACCAAGTAATCTCAGCATGAGCCATTCTGATCCTCAATAAGCATAAGCATGGAAGTGGAGTTAGTGATCATCATCCTTGCCGTCGTGGTCATAAACAACAAGACTGGTACAATAAAAGATGATCACAGGGCGGTTTAGATGTTGATGAGCTAAATTGTGTTCAATTTTATTGTTTTCTATTCATTCGTTAGTCAAGAGTAGACATTATGCAATGTAACTTGTGATAATCATCCTTGCATGTTTATCCCCACTCGTTTCAACGTGTGAACCAGGGACTCGCTAGTGTCACCGGCAAATAAAACTCCATGTATCCTACACACATTAAAATATGTATATACTCGCTACCGCTGAGAGAAAGTAACCGAAAACAATACTTTTTCTGGAGCAAGGAATCCTGAAAAAGAAATAATAGAAACCAATTTGGTTTTTAAAAAATCAGGCAGACAGCAGATATAAGAAGGTGAGGGAAAAAGATATCGATCGTTGGAAGAAGCGTAAAGATGATTATAATGATGATATGATGATAAGCAGAGAAAAATGGTGTGTAAGCACACAAAACACAGGAATACTTCCGTATACAGGTATTTATACGAGGTTAGATAGATAAATAGATAGTGACTGTGTCAGGTAGCTAGGTAGGTAGTCTAGTCTGTCTGCAAGCTAATGTGCAAGGATGGATGAATAGCTGTTAGGTAACAAAGTGAATTTTAGTGAAGACGGTGAGAGAAAAGCTGAACTGGTTGAAAAGAGAAGAAAAACTTGCAAATGCATGTATGTCTGTCTTTTTGCCTGATGAGAATCACAGCTTGTGATTTCACCACACACTACTCACCGACATACGAAGAAAATGCGGACACAGCTTTCTCTCCGTCTCTCTTTCAGCTTTCATGTGAATGCATGTAAGTATTTTGTACTCTGCATGGATTTCTGATGAAAGAAGAGGAAATCGCACGAGACGACCTGAAAAATTGAGAGAAACCCACTACCACCACCGCCGGAAAAGGAGAAGACAAACTGACAAGTTGTGGGAACAGCGGTATTGGTGATGGCGGTGGTGGTGACGGTGCTACGTACAAGTACACCATGTACACTAGAAAATGGCATGCTGATTACGATGATGATTATCATCTGTACCTTTACTATTCGCTAACGACAAACTGCTTTCTCCTGCACTGACAAACTGACATACTGGGGGAAATGTGGAGAAGTACATAAACAGGAAGGAGAAATATATTTTAGAAGGTTTTTCGGTGTGCCATATTGTTGCGCAAGTAAACATAATAAAATCTAAAATGCTTGAATGAATAATATCAGAATTTGCGTTATTATCATATCACTAGCAGCAATGGCAGCTGCTACTATACTGTACTTGTTTACCTTCACCTTTACGCATTTTATTTTATAATTTTCGTCTAGTGAACTTTTTACGCTGATATATGTACTTAATATGTGCATGCACATGTGTACCCTCCTTTAAAAGAGAGTTTCCAAGTAATGTTGTAAAATGTAGCCAATAAGTAAAAAAACTGCTGCTTGGAGAGATTTGGCTTTTGGAGAAAATTGAGCGAGAGAGAATGCGGAACAGAAAAAAAACATAGAACCACTTTCTTTCCCAGTTTTCTTTTCCAACCAAAATTATTGTGTTCTCATCCCATCGTCTGTTGTTCTCAGTGCTTTTTTCATTTGAATCCACTACTGTTCTACTGCCACCACTACTCTTGCTTACAATCAGCTTGGTTGTGAATTGATTGTAGTGGTGGTGGTGGTGACGGCGGGAGTAGTAACACTGCTGGCATTTTTTGGCTCTATAAATATGTACATATATATCACGACAGTATACTAATATATCTATGTGTATACAAGTTAATATGTTTTTATGAAAACAAAAACCTCGCTGAGTCCCTGACCTGGTTTTTCTCTTTTGTTGGCAACAGTGCCATTCTAGGGAAACTAGCAAGGAGGATAGAGAGTAGAAAAGGAAGTCGAGTCAAGAGTTGCTGGCTGATTGCAGAAAGGCAACAAGAGAAGAAAGTGGGGAAACTTAATACACGCAGCTGCTGTTCAGAATATATAGCAAAAGCTTAGGCATAGTTTTTCTATGAGGCTATATGCATGGTGGATCTTATTTTTGCTAGTGCTGCTATTATTGTTGTTGCTGCTGAATAAGATGATATTATGATCGTCAGCTTGATGATGTTGATGAGGATGATATTCCATATCATGCTGTCCTAATTGATTGCCCGTCTCTTGTTTTCTTTTCAAAGAAAAAAAAAGAACTAGAAGGAGAATGACTCCTCTTATGTTTCTCTTCACTGTTGTATTTTAGTGTTTTTCGCAAAGAATCCTTATTGAGTTTATTGTTCAAACACATATGCATATATGGAATATATGTAGGATTTTTTGACGAGAATACTTGCTAAAATAGTTAAATGTAGTTGCTCTCCTTATATTATTATTAGGTTTTTAGGTGGATTGCTTTGAAAATAGTGAAATTTGATAATGATAGCGATAACCATAATAATAACAACATTGTGAATATTGTGAAGCTTTTCTACATGTATTAGTACTTATACCAACTATTTGCAAGTCAACTTGTTTGCTTTTCAAAAGGAAAACCTTCTCAAGTAAGTGCTAACAAACAGGGACAACAAAGTGTTTCTAGTAACCTATAAAAATTAGCTTACTTTTTCCCAGGTGCTGAGAAAACATAATTACTACAAAACCTTCTTCTAATAACTGACGAGGACGGATGTACATATGCATTCAGGTCGACAATATCAAATATGTACGCAGGTATGTATAAAACTGGAAAACTCTTGACGTCGTCTCATTATCATTGCAAAAAACGAAGAATGTTTTTGTCGCCACTCATTCATTCACAAAATGTCGTTACCGTTAGTCACTTGACTTTTACTTGAAAACGAAGGAAAGCAATGCAACGTGAAAAACACGAAGGATAGTGAGAGAGTGACAAAAGTGAAAACAAAAGGAGATCAGAGCTCAAATGACGGTGATGTTGTTGTTTCTGAAAATGGTGTGATGAGACGAGCATGATAAAATAGTGAAAATGATGATGACGACGGTGAAATGATACTGCAGAATAGAAGAGAGTAGTGGTATGTTTGGAGAAGACAATGCAAAATAAAATGCTTACACCAAAATTTATCCTTCAAGTAAACCTGATGATGATGATAATTGTGATGATCAAGTGTCTTGTCTAACGGAAAAACCTGCCGCACCAGCAATAATATCACATGAAAATCATTTTCTTTATAAATAGACTTTGAGCAAGCTTGTATACCTTGTGAGTAGTGAATTTAGTTGAGTGTGTGTATGCACATATGTATTTCTAGTAAGGTAATGGTGTCGATGACGATAAAGACGATGGAGCTGTGAGCTGTTGATAGTGGTGAGAAAATGAGTACAAAATACACTATTATTATAATGATTATCAACATTATCACGATGCCCGTTCGTCCGTCTGTCTGTCCGTATGGCTCTCCGGACAATAACTCGAGAACGCATTGACCGATTTGGACCAAACTTGGGTCAGGGTTACCTGGGGTCATCTCCTCCTTCATTAGTGAACTTGACCTCAAAAGGTAAACGGGGTCAAAAGTTAAGGATCAGAAGCTTCTCAAAGGTGCATGTAGTGACCATATATTGTTCATAAATGACGTCACACATGACCCTAAAGTTGACCCCACTTGACCCCAAAGTTGACCTCACTTAATCCCAAAGTTGACTTCACTTAACCCCAAAGTTGACCCCATTTGACTCGAAACATGTCTACTTGTCCCAGATATCTCGTCATTTTAACCAAACATTACGTAATTTCATACACACATTACGTAACCTACCCAAAACATCGCTAAATTTCTCCTTAACCTTACGTAATCCAACCCACTCGTTACGTAACTTCACCCATACATGCCATAATGTTTATATTTACTATCACTTACTGCGAATGGCTATTATATAACTTAGCCATTTGGAATTTTCAGTAAAAGTAAACTGGCAACTGTTGCTACACAACTAACTTGTAACTAATTACTTCGTCACTTTGCTACACTTAGCTTGATGGATTTATTATTATGCAGAAAGAAATTGGTGCATACATACATACATACTCAGACATATACCTTGATGGAGATGATAATCATAAGGGAAATAGAAGATGACAAGTTATTATATGATTATTGATTCACCGTCGGCATCACCGCCGTTTCTACAGTTTTGCTATTCTCATCATCAGTAACTCAACTCAGCTTTTGTGTCTTCAGTTTTTTTCTTCCGCCACTAAAGTGAGTGTTTATACCTGTTCTGGCATTTAACGCCATAATAAAAAAGCTAATGTGTTGGTGTGTGCGGGAAAGTGAGTGAGTGAAAAAGGGCGATGTGATGAGATGGGAATGAAAGGAAAGCAAGGAGAGATAGTAAGAGAGCATGGAGGACAAGGAAAGTGCTAAAATAGGAGAATGGAAAAGGCAAAAACTATGTAAAAGCGACGAAGGCATCTTCTTTTTGTTAATATTATACTTATTTTAAGCCGCGCTACTGCTGCTGGTACTTTTGTTATTGTAGTAGTGGCGTTGGTGGCGGCGGAGGAGTAGAAATAGTACATAGTTGTGTAAATGAACAAGTAAATTAGGATGACTTTCTTTAGTTCAGCTCATACAAGATATACCGACCCAACCGCCACCATCACCACCTATTCAAGTCAAGTCAACTCAGCAGCTTCCTTTTTACTTGGATTTCCTTGTAAGCTTGGTACGTTGACTAGGTTGTATGTATAGTAGCATGGCTGCACAAAATGTTGCTTCGTTTTCACTTTCAATATGCTTATCTTCTTTGAATATGTACCAAGTATCATCATACCATTTACCACTACCATCATCATGTCAGCAGTACAACTATATATGGTGAATCTACATTCCTAAGATGATATTATATTACTTAAAGGAAGCTGCTCTAATAGTTTTTCATCAGCTCTCTCTCTCTTTCTCTTGCTTTCCCGTGCAAAGATGCAGACTTCATGAGAAAAGGAGCAAACGAGTGAAAGAAAACAAAAAGGAAAGTGTCTGACTCAACCAGCGTACAGTAGTGATCAGCATATAAATATAATAATAATATGTATATCTGCTGCTGTTGGTATTAGTCGCTCTCTTCCATAAAACCTCTTTTTTTGGCTCATTATTTTCAGCCACGCTGTGTGAAGGGAAACTCAATGCACTTATATAAGTTTCTATGTATGTATGTATTTTTCTCTTGTTCAATGTTATATCATTCTTTTATATAAATGGGTAAGAATGTAAAAGGCACACATATTTAAGCTTTCTGACTCTTTTGGCTAGGCTAAAATGTGCTGTTCTGCAACCCACTGACTTTCATTTTTACTTAAATAGACTCTCGTTCTCTTTCTTGTACATACACACGTTCGTTGTGTCTCTGAGAAAATAAAAAGAAAAAAGAAAGCTGGTGATGCCAAGCTGAAAATAGGGTGGAATTTAATAACGCTAATAGCTCTTGAATAACAAGCTTAAATACTAAAGCATGTATGCGTGTGAGCGAATGTATGGTGCACTTGCACGTATGTAAGCTGTATTTTCATTTCAAGTGACAAAGAATATTGAATAAAAACACCTTAAAACTTTATTTACCATACATGCATATTGCTCATATAGATATATAAATGCACACATATGCAAAAATGTTTAGTAGAAAATGAAGAAGGATATAGGAGGTGTTCAAGCAAGTGTAGGCCTATTGAACGTAGTATATCAAAGGGTACAACACTTTCAAGTCGTGCAAAACAACAAGTGATGATCGTTATAAAGATAATGCTGTGTATCTTCATTTACACTGTCAAAACAGCATAGTATCCTTGTAGTAAATTGACAGATGACATGTTTCACGTATGACATGTTGAAAACACAATCGACATTCAGGCTGCTTTTTCAACGAAAATAACTTTTGAAAAATATTTATATAGAAAAATAGCTAAGTTGTTCAGTTTAGATTTGAAATAAATAAAAATGATGATACTTTTTGTATGCTTTTGTGTTCACCTGAAAAAGTAGCGAAAAAGCTAATCATTATTTATAAGCAATGTTTTGGTTCTGTTCAGCACAAATGGAAAGTTCTTTTTTTGGGTAATGCCTGCCGGTGAAGTAGCTTTTAGTAGAAAGTAGTTCTGAAAGAGAACGAATGTAGTAGAAAAAATATAACGGTGAACCAACTGGGAAAAAATTCAAGGAGGAAATTTTTTATTTTTTCCCTTTGGCCACTCTCTGTGAAAATGTAAAGCAAATTGCTGCAAAGGGAATAAGGAATCAGTTTACACAGACAAAAAGAAGGAGGTTTGGAGGAGGAAGTCGGAATTGCTGCTGGGGTGCCTGTTGTCTGACTACTCGTGGTGTAGAAATGCACACACATATATACGTATTTGTTTATATTTTAATATGTGGCCACATATCTATATTTATATGTATATTTTAAAACCATTTTTCTCTTTAGGTACTCTGCTGGAATGTGTGTATAAATCCACGTAAATATTGCGTTGTACCAGCTTAAAATTTATACTTTGGCTGTACTCAAAATTTAATATGTATTTTATGTGTACATTTTTGTATGCTATACTTTTTCCTGTGGCGTTGGGGATATTACTACTTCAACGCTGCTGAGATGTTTACATGACTGCTCACTTCTTCTTTTTCTTTTTTAAATTGCTGCAGTAGAGTCATCGCAACCAACAATTGCTACTGGTATTGAAGTATTTACTCATTCGCCTGTTATCCCCATCTATTTTTACTGCAAAAAAAATGAAGAGAGCCAGGTCAAGACTACCAAGCTGGTTGCTGCTTGCTGAGAGAAATGAGTTGAGGCAATCAAAATTAAAATTTCATCGATTTTTCGTTTGCGTCGTTTCTCTATCGTCGCTAGAATATTTCGTTTATTTTTTTGAAATACTTTTATATACTTCGAGTGCACACATGTAAAGTTTTCATTGCCTATGTAATCCTATATGAAGACATACTTACTGAACAAGTATAGTTTACAAGATTAGTACAACGACGGAAACAGATGTTGTAAATTAATCTACTTGTTCAGTTTTAAGCTCCGAAAATTAATACGTCATATTTTTTCATTGCTTTCTAATAGTTTCACTTAAAAAAATTATACTATATTGTATGAAAGAGCTACTGCTTACTTTTTGCTTATTTTTAGTTTCATATTTTTTAATTCGAAAACACGATTTTTCTATGCAGTTTCACATGGTGTAAGTGTATGTGTGTAGTTATTACATTTACTATTCGTGTATTAATTGAAGCTGCTATTTTATCGATCGTAATGATGATGCTGGTCGTCAACATCCTTCCTTTCAGCAACTTCACATTTAGCAAGTTGTTGCATAAGGTAATCTTCAAAAGAATGAAATGATGATGACGATAATGTTGGGAAAAGAGAAAATTGCAAGCAGAATGTATACCTTTCATTTAGATTGACATAATCATCATCATCACACTTGCATTCCATTTGGTTAAGTCTGATGTATGTATGTATGGAAAATGGACATAGTTTTATACGAACAAAATGGAAAATATGAGGTAAAACAGAAAACCTGATTATGGTTGGATACATGGATAATATACGCAGCAAAATGAACATATGTGTACATATGTACGTACACTTACACAAAACAAATCATGAGTAAATTTCCGCAAAGACTCTCTAAAAGGATAATCACCAAAGCAAAACAAGACATTCCACATGTTTTGTGATCATGATGCTCATTTGCTGTTTGTTTTCCTTTTTAACTAAATATAGTATCATCATTATCATCGTCATCATTATAAACATCCACTTTGTTTTTGTAGATAGAAGCCTACAAAGATGGAAGTTTTTTCGATGGCTCAAATGGGTGAACTTTTGAAGAATATTCTGCCCCTTGATGAATGTGGAGAGTGAGAGAAAGTGTTTTCAGAGGAAAAAGAGTAAACGAAGTTCAAAGCACAAATGATGTACTAAATGGAGCTAAATTATCATCATCATCAACATCACCACCCCCACACAACTTCATCGTCCAGCTCACTTTAGCTCATTCTTAAAACCTGTTCTGAGCATTTGCCGTATACTGAAAAAATGACCAGAAAATGGCTATATCTCATGTTTTGTCTTGAAAATTGCAGAATTTAAGAAACACCCACTACAAAGGAAGTTTTGGATTTTCTCCAAAAATACACTATGAAATTAAATTTTCTCGTTTTCAAATAATCTCATTTGTGCAGTATTTTTTTCTCATTTTTTTGTGTGTACTTTTTGAAGTATGGAATTAGTAGTAAATTAACTGAAGTTATAGTTTTCATTTCCAAAACTCTTTTCACGCGAGATAAGATAAAAGAAAGTTTTCATTTTTTCAAAGTGCAGTGGGAAAAACGAAACAGGGAATATACTTCAATTTCCCATCAATGTTATCTTGATGAACTTGATGAACAATATCATGTAAAAGAACAGGTGCCTTCTCACACCATCAGAAGATCAAGATCTAAACGTACTGCGAATATAGTGACAGTATAGATTGTGCTCAGCTCAGCTCAGGTAATAGTGATGAAGCTGATCATCACCATAAGACGATTCACTAGATCAACAACAGCAATACATCCTAACTATAAGGGAAAATTGAGCTCGAGTAGGTCCAATGCGACACCACTTTTCTTTATATTTATTTTGCTTTATTTAGCCCCTCTCTTTTTCCTCTACTAGCAAACTTTCTTTTTTACTTTTTTGTTCAGGTGATAAAAAGTAGAAAAGAAAGTGCATAAATAAGTATATACACACATATTTTATATGTATTATACACAAACATCAGGCTTTTTATACATATTTGCACTTTTCCTTGAAAGTAGATTTTGGAAGGATAAAAATGTAAAAAGGAAACTTTCCTTTTTTCTCTTTAATAAAACGACGATGATTTGAAGTGTAAATGCGTGTGCACTTTGCTAATAGTGCACCTTTTTTTTCCCAAACTACAATGAAAATATATGCATTTGTATTTTTTTTCGAAGGAATGGTGACATATCAAAAAAGGAAAGTTTGTTCGCTCGTAGTAGTGGTGTTGGGTGACATTAGTAAGTTTTTTGGTGAAAGCAAAAAGGATAACAAATGGTAATAAGATCACTCACAACATAACAGTTACACACAAAAACAACAACAACGACTAGAATATTGACGGGTTTTAGTGTGTGTTGTTATGCGACGAGTGAGCGTGAGAAATCTACTGGATTATGTACTCTGCTGATGATCCTTTTTTTGGGTGGTGGGGTTGTTCTATTATGGTAGTCGTGGTATGGTGACAGAGAAAATAAACCAAACTAACAACCTTCCCCCACATCACGAAAAGCAACACAAACCGTCAAGTTTCATCTCCTTTGCTTACCTGTCAACCGGTTCATATTACTTGTCTTATTTCTCGTTGTTTCCGAGAAATAAATAAATTGGTAAGCCTCAAACATATAAATCCCCGAACTTGTAGTGTGGGTGATTTAAGTAAAAAAATTTAATAGAAAACAGGATTAGAAAGGTAAAAGCAAGCTTCAAAGTTGGATAATGTGTAGCGTATTATCATAATATGGTGTGTTTGTTACACAATGGCTTTGCATAAATATCTTCTTTCTATTTTTACTGGTAGAGAAAAGGAAGAGATGGATTTGTATGCATTATCATTTTCTATTTTAATGCTTCTTTTTTTCCTTTTCTTCCCTTTTTTTACAGGAAAAAAATATACAAAGTGTCGTATTTCCTCTGAAATCTTTAGAGCTTCTCAATCACTCTCCTCACACTACCACAATGAGTAAAGTCATCTTAAATCAAGAGGTTGGTGATCATGATGATTTTCATCAAGACTCGAGAGCAGACGGTGACATTGATACTACTAAAACTGAAAGCTAAAAAATATTGTATTCTGTTGCCGACTTGACTTGTAGGATGGGTGGGGATGAAAATGGAAAGGGAAGATGTAAGCACTTTTTCTGAAGCAAATCTCAAAACGCCTCCCGTCTCTTGTTTTTTTCTTTCTTTTTCTATCTTTTCATTTTTAGACTCTCGCATACATACAAAAATAATACTTTGTACATATATTTATTCGTTATTCCTTGTGCATTGCAGCAGTTTTGTGACGACGGATGGAACAGAGAACACAAAAATATGTGTGTGTGTGTGCATTTCTGTATAACCAACCATAATATGTAATCTTTTCAAAGAAACAGAAAAGATGAATCCGTCAAGAGTAAAAGACGACCATATTTACTCACTCAGCGTCACTCACCTAAAGAATAACATGTATCATTGGATAATATAAGAGACAAGAGTGAACCATACTGATGGTATGGTTCTTGTATGCGACTCTTTCTACTTCTGTGTGGTGGCATTCCTTTTTTTGTGCAGAAAACGGAAACAGTCCACTCACTCACTTTACTTTTGATGTGACTATACTCTGCTGCTTTTGCCGCTGCTCAACTTTCATGGACACTAAGTAAGTAAAGTAAGATTGAAGAAAAGAAAAAAGGATAAAGATGAGTCCCAACAGCAAATGATATAGAGTGAAGGAGAGAGAAAAGCATATAATAACACACAAGTTGTATATCACGCCGAATTCTAGCCACAAACGACGATGCAACCTTGTATAGAGCAGAGCGACACATACACAATATTATTGTAAATATAACAAAGTGAGACAAGTAGGTAGAAAAGAGAATAGATGATGGTGCTGTTCTTGTGGAGTGAGTGGAAAAGTAAAAAAGTAATGAGAAAAAAGGGATGGATGATGATGGCTCAAGAGAAGTAGTAGAAGAAAAAAATGTATGGTCATAAGAGAGAGAGAAAGAAAAAAGAGACTGAAATAGTTTTTTTTAAAAGCTCACCCTCATACATACATTCATGCAAGCTTGTTGAACGTACACCACTACAAGTTTTTTTTATGCAAACTGAGAATCTCATCTGATTTTGTGGATGGAAAGTAGGAGTCAGCATAAGAGCATCAGAGATAGATAGATATACTCCACTCAACTCACCGAGAGAGTGGGAGAAAGATGGGGAGTCACAAGGGAAATCTTTATATTTTAGTAGGTCTCTCTCTCTCTCTTTACTTTTTCTACGCACAACAAGTTCCTCATGACGATGATGATGACAGAAGAAAGCGAAGAGACAGAAGGTATTTATAAATAAAATTGTGAGTTGTGTGTTGTGCTACTGTTGTGTATACACATTTTTCTGGAGTTTGTTTGTTGGTTTGGTTGAGTTGAGCTGAGATGATGGTGGGAGGAGGAGGATGGATGATGATAGTATAGTGGTGCTGATGGTATGGGAGTACAAAGGGATTATAGCTTTTCGATCACTCTACTCTTCTGCTGGTTTTTTATACTACTCCGCTTGTGTCATCTTTATTCCATGAAACACATCCGCATAATATATTGTTGTAAACTTTTGTTTGTTTACCTTTTTCGGTGCTGGCTGATGCCTCAAGTAAATAATCCGGATGGATGGAGATGGAAAACTGAGATACATATGTTTGTGTACACATGCATACATTACATTACAATATTCTTACTATTGTTAGGTTGACATGTTTTACTGCTGATTGTGAGGAAGCACTATGGTAAATATAATTTTATACGTATTTATGTAAAAAGTGAGTGTTTTTTTTCTGTCGGAAAAACCCATTTTGTATTTGCGGATTTTTTTTGCGTAAGGTACTTCAATACATTTCGGTATTCCTTTATTGTGCGTAAATATAATAATAAGTATCAAGTATGCGGGTGGGCGTATTTGTCGATCCATTTAATAGAATAAGAAATTCTCAAAGGAAGAACTGTGTACAAACGCGTGATTTTTCAGTTCTCAAACGTTCCCTTCAAAAAAATTGAAGTGGTAAAAGAGAAAATTCAAAAGTTCACCTCTAAATAGCTATGCTAGTGAACTCATTGAAAATCGTATTCTTTGTATCATGGTATGAATCAAAAATTGGTTTTCCGATAGCTCATTGCTGCTGTTGCAGTTTGCTTAATTTTGGAATCATCAAATTAATTTAATTTCCAAAGGAATCCATTAGCTTTCTCAGTGTCTGTGTTTGCATAGCAAAAAAAATCATTCAAATTTCTAAAAAAATGTATTTTTATCAACCTTATCATTCCCAAAACAAACTTATCAAGACTGATAACAAATCATTTAATTGCATTATCTGAAAAATCAGAAGGAAACTGACTTCCTGTAAAATTACTTTGTGTGAATATCTACTTCCCTTCAGTTCCAATCCTCTATACCTATCTCTCCTATTTCGTGTCAAAGACAGATGACATCGTTTTTCTATACTGTACAGTCAAGTCCTTAAATACTC